>CM055116.1:834679229-834861729 GCA_029206835.1 Rana muscosa
TTCATAAGTAATAACATTGTTGGAAAAAATAAGCCCATGGCTGAATTGTATAAATGGCCTTTGAGTCTGATTTAATGACAAATGGTCAGTAACTTGGGAGATTCACATTTAGAAAAAAACCTTTTTTATATGTTTTGAAATTGGGATTTATGGAGGAAAACATAAATTTTTGTGCATATATTTCTGTGAGACTGTATCTCAAAGGTCTTGGGGAATGGCACATTGTAACAGACTGTAGCAGCTTGTGCTTAATACAGTAAGCTGTGCTGTTTTTTTCTTGCAGGAGTACAGTCAACCTGCTACCAGCAAACCCCCCCCCCCCATTCAGGAGCAGCTTTGTATTTGTTTTGGTGAACATAGTTGACATTTTCTGGATGAGGTGGAGATTGTGATCATCTGCAGGCCTCTCCAGCTCAGTCAAGGATGCCTTGTATTTATTAAACAAAGGCTGTTCCTGAATGGCAGATGTTTTGTACAACCGACTTTCTCTATCTCTCTAAGGCTGGTTTCACACTGGGGCGGTGGGGGGCGGTGGCGGTATAGCGCCGCTATTTTTAGCGGCGCTATAACGTCGGTATTGTTGAGCTATTCGGCCGCTAGCGGTGCGGTTTTAACCCCCGCTAGTGGCCAATAAAGGGTTAATACTACCCGCAAACCGCGGCTACAGCCGCGGTTTGCGGGCGGTATTACCGCGGTATCCCATACATTTCAATGGGAAGGAGCGGGTAAACACACCGCTCCTCTCACCGCTCCAAAGATGCGGCTAGCAGGACTTTTTTTACCGTCCTGCTAGCGCACCGCTCCAGTGTGAAAGCCCTCAGGGCTTTCACATTGGAGAGAAAGGAGCCGCTGTTTAGGCTCGGTTTGCAGGCGCTATTTTTAGCTAAAAAGCGCCTGCAAAACCACCCCAGTGTGAAAGGGGCCTAAGTCTCTCGTACCTGTGCGGAAAGGCAATACAAGTTACGGAATGACACAAGCTGCTACAGTCCTATACAAACTTTTCAGCAGCTAGAGGGGTGCCCAACCAGTGGCCCGCGGAGCCCTCTGATGTGGCCTGCGACCTCCTGTTTTGGGATGGAATAGAATACTGTTGTTAAAGGTCTGTTTATTACTAAAATCAGTGTGTGTGTATATATAGGCAATGGCATATCTTTTCTGCAGGGGTTACTGGGCTGCTTTAAAACTGATCCGCAGATACACATTAGTTTACCTGCGGGTTACCTGCACTGAGCCATAGACTTCTGTTATTACCTGCGAGTTTGAGCTTTCAGAAAGTGCACCAAACCTGCAGAATATAATAGAAGTCTATTGCAAAGTGCAGGAAAGCCAAAGGTACACTGCGTTGCACCCGCGGTGAGGGTAAACCGCAGCGCATCAGTGTGAAAGCAGCTTTGGCCCCTTTCACATGGTCAGTCCGACCAATTGGACCCTCCATTCACCTCTAAGTAGTGGTAGACAAATTGACTTATGTCCTACCACCAATACGATCTGCTAAAAAGTATAGTGGGCTGTGTCCGTTTCCGCTCTGCATATGTCGAGCAGACACGGACATGCCATCCACCTGCTCCGCTCATTGTGACCACGACCGGTTACCAGGTCGCTTAAGTGGCCCTTGCTCTTCAAAAGGTTGGGCACCCCTGAGCTAGACTGTTCTACATAGCATTTGTTTGATCCAAGCTTTCCAAACAAACTATTTAAAGTAATTGATTGGAAACCTGGAGTTTTTAATGCCACCTGCCACAAATTCTTCTACGTTTTTTTAAATCATTATTTGCTGATGTTGGGTCTAGTACTTGACTTTTGAAAGTAAATGAAAGCTTGCAGCACTGTTGTAGTCTACAAGCCAGTCATTAACCTCCTTATTTTTTATTTATTTTTTCTTGCAGGGAATCTTTATTAAAGATTCAAACTCTCTTGCTTTCTACAACATGCAGAATGGAGCTACAATCCACTTGGCACTGAAGGAAAGAGGAGGGCGTAAAAAATAAAATTGCTGTTTTTGACTAACTAAATACATCCTTGCTGCCAGATTGTGATGTTGTAATGCTGATTGTTCATGTATGTATTAAGTCGATTTAGAATGTTGCTAGATAGCCCTCATTGCTAGATATGACACTAGCACATTATGCTTATTTTTGAGCATGGTTCCATGCAGATCTTGCACTTTAAACAAGACCTGTGTAAGTTTAAAATGTTTTACAGATAAGATTGTTAATATCCTATCGGCATTTGTATAATAAAGACAATACCGAAAAAAAGATCTCTCTTCCGTTTTCACCATTTCATAAAAAGGTGTAATAAAAAAAATATATATTTATTAACTCTATACAGTTTTAGCTTTTTTATATTTAGTAGGAATTTTGTAATTTTTTATTTTTTTTTGCTGTTTTTGTTTGTTTATTTTTATCAAAATATATTTTGATAAACGTTTGCGCAAATATCACAGGGCCTAAAAAAAAATCGGTAGCACTTTTTTTTTTTTTTCTACTGGTCCTATGCTTTCAGAAAATGCATGGTTTAAGGCAGCGATGGTGAACCTTTTTTTGAGCCGGAGTGCCCAAACTGCAACACAAAACTAAAGCCTCATTCAGATTTTCGGACATTCGTCCATTTTTTTTGTTGCATGACAGTGTCGTGTCGAAAGTGAAGAGATTACTTGCCATACGAAAGTTTTTCGTATGACAGAATACGACTTTAAAAGTGACATAATGGGGCTATTTACAAAAGACAAATCCACTTTGCACTAAAAGTGCACTTAGAAAGTGCAGTCGCTGTAGATCCGAGGTTGAAATGCAAGGAAAATTTAAAAAAACAGCATTTTAGCTTGCACATGATTGGATAATATCAGCAGAGGCCTCCCCCCTTTCTTCATATCTACCCCTCCAAGTGCAATTTCAAGTGCAGTTTGCACTTGTAGTGCAAAGTGGATTTGCCTTTCGTAAATAACCCCCAATGTTAGTTTTGTATGTATTCTTTCCAAAACGTCTTTCAGGACAGCACCCGAGAGATCATGGCTCCTCCTCCTACAGGAAACACCTCATCAATTAAGTCTTTAATAGGAGGCCTCCACGTTGCTTCCATTAGTTTTTTTGTGTTTCCTCCAGCCGGAAGAACACCTCTGGTGGGAGCCATGATGTCTCTGGGCTTTCCTGGGAGACACAGGTTCTCACTGTTGGTCTTTATTTTTCCAGGAGCGTGATCCTCCCACTTACCTCCTTGCCTGGATGGTCCCGTGGGCTCCCTCTTCCGTGCTCGGGGAGAGCCTGTTCAGCCCGAGAGGGCTGCCTCCTTTTTTTTTTTCTACAGAGCGGCGGTTTGCTGTATCCCCGCCGGCTGCCTGCGGTGCACGGAATAGCGGTGTGGGGTTTTACAGCGGCCGCCATTGTTCTGGTGGCCAAGGAGAGCCTCGGCCGCATCCTGTATAGGAAGAGGCAGCACTTCCAGGTTGGCGCGCGCATCGTTTCCGGCCGCAGAGGGAGACGGCAGCGTTTTTTAATCTGGAACCGACGTTCTTACCACGCATCTGCAGTGCAGCTATGGAGAGCGATGCAGCGGATAAGGTGGCAAGCCAAGGCACCAGCAAGGCTAAGGTAAGGGACTATGTCCTCTTTTTACTCTGGGCTGTTTTCTCCTGTGGGCAGGTTACTCCCCCCCCCCCCCGTCTCCCTGGTGGTGCAGTGGCTGGTAGTTAGCATGTCTGCCTAGTAACTGGGGATCTTTTTAAAAGGTGGTGGTGGTGATGGCTAGCGGGGCACAAGGAAGTCAAAGTGTTTTTTTTCCTATGTGCACCTGGGTGTATTGTTTTTGTGCTGTGTAACTGTTTTCTTAGCGTGGCACCTGTTTTTTTTCTCTTCTGTTTGTGCAGGCCAAAAGTTCTGCCCAACCAGTGAAGAGAAGGTGCCCTGTCTGCAAGGAGAAGTTAAGCGAGGCTTGGACCAAGTCGCTTTGTGCAGATTGCACTGCAAATGTAGTCAGGGAGGAGTCTCCATACTTTTGTGGCGATTTAGTATCTATGATTAAGGATGAACTCCGTGCCACCTTTCAAGCTTTTAGGTCAAACCTAAGAAGAACCAGGTCCCTTAAGGGAACCCAGGGCTCCGCAGCCCTCTTCAGAACCCCAAGGCAGTTTTTAAATATTATTAGGAGGTCCGATAGACACTTCCCAAGAATCTGCTTCCCTTGCTCCAGATGGAACAGACTCTGAGGAGGAAGAAAATAAAGCATAAGCCGCTTCTAAATACAAAATGTCACCAGAAGAAGTAGCAGGACTTTTAAAAGTAATCCATGCGACTTTGGGGATAGTAGAGGAAAAGGAGCTCTCCCTACATGACCGCATGTATGCTGGTTTGGGTGACTCAAAAGGTTGTGTCTTTCCAGTCCATTCCATAATCACGGATAGGATCAAAAAAGAGTGGTTGGAACCTGAGACATATATTATTTATTTATTTTTTTCCCGGTCTCATAAGAGATGATTTCCGTTTTGAGGAAAATCCGGATTCCATCTGGAACAAGGTTCCAAAACTGGACTCTGCTTTTTCACAGGTCTCAAAATCAACTGACCTTGCTTTTGAGGACATGGGCATGTTAAAGGAGCCCATGGATAAAAGGATGGACTTGCTTCTTAAAAGGGCCTGGCAGTCAGTGATGAATAATTTAAAGCCAGCAATGGCAACATGTGTTGCTAGGAATTTAGAACACTGGATTAACCAGATGAAGGCCCATGTTACGGCAGACTCCCCTAAACAGGAGATTCTGGACTCCTTTACAACTCTTTCTTCAGCAGTTTCATACATTGCAGATGCTTCAGCAGAATCTATTCGTATGTCAGCTAGGTCAGTGGCTTTGACAAACTCTGCTAGGAGGGCTTTGTGGCTTAAAACTTGGCCAGGAGATGCTGCATCTAAGAACAGGCTGTGTAGCATTCTCTTTGCTGGGGATTTGCGATTTGGTTCAGAGCTAGAGTCCATTCTTGACCATACGGCTGACAAAAAGGCGTTTTCCGGTCAAGAAGAAACGGGTACAGACCCGTAAGTGTTTTTTTTTTCGTCCGCAAAAAGGACAACAGGAAGAGAAAACGCAAAACAAGAGGAAGCAGTGGTCTTCCCAGAAGCCAAAAGGTAGGCGTGGAGTGCTCTTCTATCCTCCTGCAACCTCCGGAAAGCAGGAGGGGGAAGACTCCAGGAGTTCCTTCCCCAGTGGAGAGACATCACCACCAATCAGTATATTGTCAACATGCTCTCCCAAGGATACGTGATAGAATTCACGGAAGAACCTCCGAAAAGATTCCTGGTGACAAACGTCCTGAGGGATCCGGTCAAGGCGCTTGCCATGAAGTCCCTAATCCAGGAACTGATATCCCAAAGAGTCATTGTTTCAGTTCCTACAAAGGAGTTCTTCCAGGGTTTCTACTCGCACGTTTTTCTTGTGCAGAAACCTTCAGGAAAGTACCGCCTCATCCTAAATCTAAAAATGCTGAATCTATCGGAATACAGAAGATTTCGGATGGATTCAATTTTTTTCAGTAAGAAGCCTCCCTGAGAGATTTTTCTCCCAGAAGAAAAACTGAAAAAGTTGATAGAAGTGGTGTCACTGTTACAATCCAGTCAGCTTCTGTCCATCAGGAGGGTCATATCAGGGCTAGGAACCCTGACCTCTTCCATACCAGCTGTCCAGTGGGCAAAGCTCCATTTCAGACCGCTGCAAAAGTTTCTGTTAATCTGGGATCGCTAGCAAAATTCACTGGATTCACTAGTAAAGATTCCCACCAAAGTAAAGAGAAGTCTCTGGTGGTGGAAGAACCAGGCAAGATTCTCAGCAGGCCTGTTATATGGGCCTTTCCAACCCAGGTAAGGCTAACAACTGATGCCAGCTCCTGGGGTTGGGGGGGGCTCACATGAGCGGTCGATGGGCTCAGGGATCGTGGTCCACAAGAGAAGCAGGGAGGGAGGAGGGAACTAAAGGCAATAGAAATGGCCTTATTGACCTTTGCAGAAGTCCAAGGGCAACATGCACAAATCCTGTCAGACAATGCCACAGTGGTGGCCTACATAAACAGACAAGCGGGCACCAGAAGCAGAGTACTTCAAGGCCTAGCAGGGAGCATTCTAAGCTGAGCAGAGCTCCATACTGAATCCTTGTCCGGTCCACCTAAAAGGGACCCTAAACAGGATGGCAGACTTCCTCAGCAGGAACCAGGTGTACGAAGCGGAGTGGCAATTGAATCCAGATGTCTTCAATCTGATAGTGAAGAAATGGGGACAGCCAAGAGTGGATCTCTTTGCAACTCAAGAAAATACACAAATATCTCGCTTCTTCTCCCTGAACAGGAACGAGTTGTCACTTGGGGTAGATGCTCTGGCGCACAGTTGGAATTTTCATCGCTGCTACGCCTTCCCTCCATTTCAGCTTATCCCGCAGGTCATAACAAAAATCTGGAAAGAGGATACAACGGTAATCCTTGTCGCTCCCTTCTGGCCCAAAAGGCCTTGGTTTTAGTCTCTTCTACAGATGCAGATCAAACCATACTGGCACCTTCCATTGAGACAAGACCTTCTGTTGCAAGGTCCCCTGCTTCACCAAGAAGTAAAAAAGCTAAGACCTCACAGCGTGGCTTATGAAGAACAACTCTTGAGGAGAAAAGGCTTCTCGGATAGGTTGGTGGCTACCCTCCTATCTAGCAGAAAGAATGCACAGCATCCGGCAGACCTTTTAAAGCAGATTTCTTCTATCCAGGAATTCCTGTAAGAAGGAGCGGACAATGGCCTAGCGGTCAGTACCCTCAAAGTTCAGGTTGCCGCACTGGGGGGTATTTTTGGGAAAAATCGCTTGCATCAGAACCCTTTTTTTTTTTTTTAAAGCCCTCACTCGGTCAAGACCGGTAGTGATCAAAAGCTGTCCGTCATGGGACTTATCAGTTGTTCTACAGGCCCTGACCAGGGAACCTTTTGAACCCCTTAACTTGGCCTCCCTGAAATTAATTACTTTGAAAAAAAAAATTCTAGTGGCTATTACAACAGTTCGAAGAATCGGTGAGCTGCAAGCTTTGTCAATTAGGGAGCCATTTTTTTTTCTATTTTTTCAGACAGAATTGTTCTGAAGACGGATCCTAATTTTTTTTTACCGAAGGTTGTTTCAGTTCAAAATAGAACCCAGGAGATGATACTTCCTACGTTTTTGGTTCTAATTCTTCGGGTAAGAAGGAAGAAGAATTCCATACCCTGGATGTTAAAAGAGCAGTCCTAACTTACCTGTAAGCTACTAAAGACTTTAGGCGTTCAGACGCATTATTCATTTAATTTGCTGGTAATAAAAAAGGAAAACAAGACTCCAGAGGAACTATTGCCAGATGGTTGAGAATGGCTATCTCAGACGCCTATTCCCTTACAGGCCAGGAGAGTCCAGTAAGTATCCGGGCTCATTCTGCTAGAGCTTCGGCGGTGAGTTGGGCAGAAAAAGTTGGTGCCACCCCCAAACAAATCTGTAAGGCAGCTACATGGACAAGTCTGACAACCTTTGCCCGTCATTATAGGTTAGACCTCAAGACGACTGGGGACCAGGCTTTCGTAAGGAAAGTCTTACAGGCTGTTGTCCCACCCTAAATGGGGTAAGTCTCAATTATCCTCTCGGGTGCTGTCCTGAAAGACGTTTTGGAAAAATGCAAGTTAGACTTACCTGTAACTTGTTTTCCAATAGGCTTTCAGGACAGCATTAACCCGCCCTTTTTTTATGCTATTGCTGTAATACTATGAAATAACTGTCGCTTATGTGTTGCAGCCGGGTCTGGAGGTTCTCTACAAACAACTGATGGAAGCAACGTGGAGGCCTCCTATTAAAGACTTAATTGATGAGGTGTTTCCTGTAGGAGGAGCCATGATCTCTTGGGTGCTGTCCTTAAAGCCTATTGGAAAACAAGTTACCGGTAAGTCTAACTTGCATTTTTTGTTTCTGAGCATGCGTAGTCTTGCTCTTACAATTTTTTTATTTTTGTACTAAAATCGAATGTTGAATTCACGTGCGACAAATTTTATAGTCTGCAAATCCAGCTTTTGTCTGACGAAAAAACAGAATTGGCTGTCGAAAGCACCATGCTAACGATCCGAAAATCGTCAGATCGTTTGTTCGGACAACATTTTACTTCTGATTTTCGTATCGTGTGTACGGGCCTTAACCTCTATTTTAAAGTGCCCACACTGCAATTAAACCTGAATACTGAGGTTTTAATTGGAAAAAAACTACATGTACAGTTGTCCAAATTAACTTGGTGATCTGGCAGCTTTTTCTCCCATGAAACAGCCGGATCACTGTTCTGTATACAGAGCCCTATGTGTACAGAACTCTGTACTGTGATTGAACACTGCTGATGAGCAGGTTTCAGACAAAATCATTGGCGGAAACCTGTTGATTAACCACAGTACGGGCTGGTAGGGGGCACGTGTGCATGCCCCAAAAAGACAGGTGGCGATGTACGGGTACATTGAATGAATTGTATAGCGCTACACATGCGAACTGAATCGCCTCTAGGCGCCCTCCGCAGCCAGTGTCTGCCTGGCTGGCTCGGTCACCCTACCCCGTAGGATCTCGACACGCCTGGGACACAGTCGTACACACATATATACTGGGCCAATTTGGACAAGATCCAACTAACCTACCAGCATGTCTTTGGAGTGTGGGAGGAAACCAGAGTACCCGGAGGAAACCCACGCAGGCACAGGGAGAACATGCAAACTCCAGGCAGATGGTGTCGTGGTCGGGATTCGAACCAGCGACACTTTTGCTGCTAGGTGAAAGAGCTAACCACTACACATTGTCTGGCCTGTCTGTGCCACCCACCCTCAATAAAACTGCTGTGGGTGGCAAGTGGGGTATGCTGAAAAAAATTAGTGCATGCAGCTGGGGGTGTACACCTACTACAGCCACAATGCTTTGCTTCATGACTGTGGCAAGAATGATATCCTCAGTTGCGTTTGGGCACTACTGTTCACCAAATGCGACCCATTCAAATAAAAGGGTTTGCGCTGCAACTTCCTTACAATCGTGTGCAATGCATATGGGTGCCGTGGGGGTGATGCAGCATTTTTAAGGGGTTCAAACAGGTGTTGGCTTATCGCCTCCTTGCTGCCTGTCAAAAGCCTCTTAAAAATAAAAAATCTGCGTGAATTGCTTTTAAGAGGAGTGGCAATCCTTTTCAATCAGAGCAGAGGGAGGGACATATGCAATTGTCAAGGTGGGTGGACAATGTACTCACCAATTTTGCAGCCTCTACTATGAGTGTCCTCCAGTTTGCCTGCTACACACCTTCGACCATACTCCCAGCACAGTGCCATTTGTGTGTCTGTATGTCCATCAGGGGTGGAGTATGGGTCAGGCTTCCAGTGCAAGCTCTGAAGAAGGTACTCCTTCAAAACGCGTCAGCCAGCAGCCGTTCCCTTGTCCTCTCCTTTATTACCTGGAGACTGTTGACATCAGACCACGTGTTTCCCCTGCCAAACTTCAACCCAGTAGCACTGCTTCGTCTCGTCCACGCCCACCCCAGAGCCGTGTGGGAGATGTAGTTCTATGGGTGGGTGCACTGGCTGGTTAGTGTGCGCTCGTCCGAGTATAGCTCGCGTGCCCACAGAGAGGGCTCTGCATGCCATGGGTTTACCATTTCTGGTTTTGGGGATCTTTTACGAACTCTGAAAGCTGTAAGGAAAGAATTACAAAAATGGTCTGGCCACCTGAGGTTTAAAAGTGGAGTGCAGGGCCTGGCAGTGAAACGGTTAATATTTTATAAAGGTGGGGCAGTGTAGCCTCTATGTTCCTTTTTAGAACTGCTCTGGGCACAGGGATAGCATCTGAGGAAAGGGGCAAAACTACCATGTCCCCCTTGCTACGTTTTTTTTTTGCTCAAAAGATGCCAATTTCTATACTATGCAGGATCTCTACCACAATATCTTGTCAATTTGTATGCAGGAATGTGTTGGTATTGAAGCAATTGCATCGTAGTTCTCATTCTGTGCAATAAATACCCCAACAATCTGAAAACTACCCAGTATGGGCTGTCAAAGTACACTCCTTTGTACAAATATCTGCTTGGATCTGCACAACAAACCTTCAACCACTCCACAATCCCACACAATAATGAATTGTGACAAAGTTAGTGGAACCACATAGCCTGCTCTAAAATTATGGTAAATGCTTCCAATTTGGAGTAATGTTTAATTTTGACCAGTTTCTGAACTGATGGCAGGCTATAAGTGGGACCTACCTTTGGCTCTCCCTGCAAGCAAGTGCAATCCATATCAGAGAAAGGGATAAATGTATTGCACAAAATACTTCCAGCAAGGTCAAGGATTGTAGTAGGTTGTGGTTCTCAAAAGCAAAGAGATTATTTTGTCTGTCATTCTCAGAGATATCTCTTTGTATGTGACCAAAATAGGGTGGCATCACTCGGGGAACATGAAGTTGTTTAACATTATTTGCTTTCTTAATTTAAGCTGCAAAGGGCATGCACATACAGTGTTGTTAGTATGGGGGTACAACTTGTGTATAGGCCAGTTCTGCACATCCTACAGCAGGTTGGGACAGTATTTGTATGGGTAATATACTGTAATGTTATGCCTAATATGTACATTATATGCCTGAAATTGGCATCTGGCAAGAAGAGGTTAGACTATTGCAAAAATGACTGGTTTCTTTCTGAGCGAAAAATGCCACCAACTCACCCTTTTGGCAAAGGACTGGGGAGTCAACTACAAGGAACGTCTAAGTCATGGGTGCCCAACCTGTGGCCCTCCAGCTGTTGGGGGAACTACAAGTGCCATGAGGCATTGCAAGGCTGATAGTTACAAGCATGACTCCCAAAGGCAGGGGCTTGATGGGATTTGCAGTTTGGCAACAGCTGGAGGGCCACAGGTTGAGCCACCCATGGTATATACACAGAGAAGTAAGATATGCATAAACACCACTACACTACATCCTCTTAAACACAGATAACCCATATATAGAACCAGCAATTCACTTTTGCAATGGCAAGCCTGCATATTTCTCAAAAAAAAAAAAAAAAAAAAATTTGCAGCATTTATGTACACTAAGGTGTTTTTAATTTTCTATGGCAAAAAAATAAACTAAAATTTTTGCAGACTTTGCTTACGCCCGAGTCTCAGTGATGTAAAAGATATATATGCTAAATTTAAAGAAGATTGGATAATATTTAGAGGTTGCACACTTTTGATCTGTTTTGTAAAAGTAGGCAAAAAATATTCAATGTTGATTACTTTTATTGGGAAAACTAGAAATCACAAACTTAAAATACTATTAAAACTATACACTAAGATTAATAGGTAAAATGATGGGCAAAACATGTTTCTATTAATCAACTTTGAACGATGCAATCCCTTGTTTTGTTCGCTTGGTGGCGACTTTTTTCTGTGATGCTTGACTACCCTCAACAAGAATTGTTTTTGTTGTTCATCCCTGACCGATTCATTATACTTTTTTTTTTTTTTTTATCAGAGCAATTCCTCTTTCTGCGGTATCATTGACAACCTTAAGAGCGTTCAAGGCAAAAAAAGAGGAATTTCTTCTGGACAGCCGCACTCCAAATAAAAATTGCCTTTATTGTAAAATCCAACACCGCACTACAAGTCACAGCACACAGTTGACTTGTGCTGTGTTGGATTTTACAATAAAGGCAATTTTTATTTGGAGTGCGGCTGTCCAGAAGAAATTCCTCTTTTTTTTTTTTTTTTTTTTGCCTTGTACGTGCATTGCCTGCACCTGTGGTTTCTGTGAGAAGGATTACATTTGAAGACGACCACACCTGAGAATCACTGCAGTATTCTGTCACGTCGTGGATCCCAAACAATTCAAAGAACGTCTTTGTTTTATTAGTAACTAAATGGCTCAGGTCTTTTCCTTCAAAAACCATGTTTCTCTTTCGTCCATGGATGGACACCGCTCCTTTAGTCTTGACAAGTGGGTTATGTTCCGCCTATTAGGAGAGGACTAGGCAGACATGTTAGATATACAAAAACATGTAATTATACCAAAGCTGAACAGCCCCGCCTAGGGGGCGGTCCATCTGGTCATAACCCCTCACCCTGCAGCTCAGTTTTTTTTCTGTCTAGTGTAGGAGAAGGACCTGGCTCCCTAGGGGCCCATTGGTGCTGGAGAACTTTTTTATTTTGGATCCTGATATCTACTATCAACTGCCGGCTGGGTGACAGGCTGAATAATATAGATCCTTGTAGTCTCCTCAGTCCGGCCATCGAGCGTGAGGAGGCCTTTAGCTACTCGCTGGGTCGGCCACGACATACCCTGTTTGCTCCAGGGGTGGCCGATGAGCTATATGCTCCGGGGCCCACATATGGCCGGGCTACTGCTGTCCAGTGACAGTGGGCCGTGGCCGACAGCCACTCCGTACTGCTCGGTGATGGGTCTGTCAGGAATGCGTCCAGCAGTCCTCGCAGGGATGGGTAAGTAAGGTTCCTCCTGTCTTGGCAGGATGTAACCGCTGGACATGGTCGGGGTGGTCGATTAGGGGGTCTCTAGTTCTCCCTTTCCTCTCTCCCCCAATGCTTTGCTGGGCCTGCTTTTGTACCTCACCGGGGGGTCCCTGAGGGGTGCTCCGGGTCCTGGCTGGGGGCTGCGCGGTGTGTCCGGGTCCGCTCTAGTGTGGGTGGTCTGCCTTGTAGGGGGCCCAGTGTTGGAGGCCCGGTGTTTTTGCGGCCTTTTATTTTTACCTCAGAAAGCCGCTGTTCCTAATGCTAATACAGCTGGCGGACATTTTCTTGTAGCCGCACTGTTTCTATAGCTAATACAGCGGTCAGCCATTTTCTTGTAGCTCACGCTCTTTTTTTTTCTGAGGTAACCGGCGGCCATCTTTGTGGATTTTTACATTGGCTGGACCTCTAGCGCTGGTTTGTCGTTCTGAATGGCGTGGACGGCAGATCACCTCAGACACACACTGTGCAGGAGTTTAGAGCGGACGTCGGCGCTGAAGCAGCGCCTGGGTCAGGGCGGTGAATCCTCTGGGCAGCTAGGAGGGTGGGCCTTTTCTTGTACCTTGACTTGTTCCCTGAGTGTCTGTCAAGTGTGTGGGTCAGCAGGGCGTCAGAAGCTGGCGTTTCTTCCCCAGACATTCCAGTGGTAGCAACCGGTGCCCCTGCGGTACCTGTGGAAGCTTTGTCGGCAGTCCTGGAATCATTTGTTGCCAGGGTGGAAGCGGTGTGCGGGCACAAGGGGGGTACAAATCGCCCCCTCCCCCACCATCTTCTGGGGAAAGCTCTGACTCGGGCCTGGCTGTGAAACAGGACCCCTGTTCTGAAGGGTCAGAGTATGCAGACCAGGACCATTCGGACAGTGAGGAAGACTCCATGTGCGCGCAGGACAAGACGCTTGTTGGCGTACTTATCACCGCAGTGCGGGAAACCCTCCCTTTTGGGTCCCACAAGCCGACCCACACTACTAAGGTGTTTCCTTATGTAATTTTATTTTGATAAGTTTATAGATAAGGAATGGGAACGACTGCAGAGGACCTTTTTGGTCTCTAAACGCATGGCGGTCTGTTGCCCTTTTGAGGAGAGCCTTCTGAAAAAAATGGGCATCTCCCCCAGTTGTGGACCCCCCGGTATCCCGGTTAAACAAAGTAACCACTATTCCGGTTGAGAAGACCCCTGCATTTAAGGACCCTGCGGATAGGAGGTTCGAGGTGGTGGCCCGGTCCATGTTTACCATGCTGGGATCTGCATTATGCCCAGTTTTGCCTGCGGCTCTGGTGTCCCAGACACTTACAGAATAGGCTAAAATTTTCCACCAGGAGTTGGAAAGACAACAGGTTTTCCTGGTCTGCGTAGAAATGGCTGACCAGTTGGTGCATGGCCTCAAATATGTCTGCGATGCAGCCCTGGAAGACTCAGAATTAGAGGAGTATGTAGCGATTGCCAGTCAGACCCTTCAAGAATTTGGTTAGGTACTGAACCTCCAGAAGTCGGTGTTGGTGCCGACTCAGCGCCTGTAATGCCTGGGCTTGATCCTGGACTCCTCGGAGGCAAAGGTTTTTCTCCCTTTAGAAAAATTGCAGGCTCTTCAGGTGGCGGTCAGCTGTTGGCATCCCGCAGGTGGTCGTCGCTGCGCTTTTGCATGCGAGTCCTGGGTCTCATGGTGGCCTCCTTCGAGGCGGTACCGTATGCTCAATTCCACACTAGAGTCTTGCAGAAGGAGATCCTGTCCAAGTGGGACAAGTCTCAGTTGTCCCTGGATTGTCAAATCCGGGTGTGCTAACTAGTCGGGACCCTGGTCTGGTGGCTGACATCTCCAGCCCTTCGGTCCGGAAAGTTGTTCCTTCCCTTTAAATGGAGGCTGATCACGACGGACGCCAGCCTGACCGGTTGGGGGGGTGTTTGGGGGGTCCAGTCGACACAAGGTCGCTGGACACAGGAAGAATACCGCCTGCCGATCAATGTACTGGAACTTCAGGCGATCAGGCAGTGCCTCTCCACATGGTCACAGAGGCGTCCAGTCAGGATCCAGTCGGACAACGCCATGGCGGTGGCATATGCCAACCATTAAGGAGGAACAAGGAGCTTGGCTGCAGCATCGGAGGTCACTCACATCCTGCTGTGGGCAGAAAGGAGTGTGCCGGCTCTATCGGCCGTATACATTCCGGGTGTAGAAAACTGGCAGGCGGACTACCCAAGTCACCAGATCTGGACCAAGGAGAATGGTCGCTACACCTGGACATGTTTCAACTCCTTTGCCTAAAATTGGGCACGCCAGACGTGGATCTCCTGGCTTCTCGACTCAATCGGAAGGTATTGAGGTTTGTGGCCAGGTCAAAAGATCCCTGGGCGGGCGCAACGGATGCATTGGTGGCCCCGTGGGGACAGTATCAGCTGATCTATGCTTTTCCCCCCCACTGAAACTTCTTCCTTGTCTGCTCCGCAGAGTGGAGACCGAGAGGATTCTGGTAATCCTAATTGCCCCAGATTGGCCTTTGGTGTCCCTGGTACGCCGATCTGGTGCGCCTGGTGGCGGATGCCCCTTGGCGACTGCCGATGCGGGAGGACCTTCTGTCGCAAGGTCCCATACTTCATCCTGCTTTACAGTCACTGGCTTTAACGGCATGGCTATTGAAAGCCAGGTACTAAGGGACCAAGGCCTGTCGGATTCAGTAATTTCCACTATGCTGAGGGCACGGAAGTCATCTTCTTGGAAGATCTACCATCGCACGTGGAAGGCATACACCGCTATGTGTGAGAAGATGGAGTGGTGTCCACGGGCATATTCGGTTCCCAGGATCCTGCTGTTTCTACAGCGTGGAATGGATCAGAAACTTGCCTTAAGCACCATTAAGGGGCAGATTTCAGCCTTGGTTGTTTTCTTTCAACGACCCCTGGCGGCTCATTCACTGGTGAGTACGTTTGTGCAAGGGGTCCGATATGTGGCTCCATCCGGTTCGACCACCACTACCTCCGTGGGATTTGAATCTAGTGCTCTCGGTACTTCAGAAACCTCCCTTTGAGAACATCAGAGAGATTCCTCTTTTGATACTCTCTCAGAAAGTTGCCTTTCTGGTGGCCATTACATCTGTCAGGAGGGTTTCTGAGTTGGCGACCTTGTCTTGCAAGTCCTCCTACTTGATCCTCCAGCCTTAGTTTCTTCCGAAGGTGGTTTTGCCTTTTCATCTGAGTAAGGACATTGTACTTCCATCCTTGTGTCCTTGGCCGTCGCATCCCAAAGAGGTTGCGTTTACACCCGCATAGTACGTACCACGTCTAAGGAATGTATCTGTCTGCTACGGCTCCGTTTCGGAGGTCAGACTCACTGTTTGTGTTGGTGACTGGTCCAAAGAAAGGCCTGGCGGTCTTGTCGGCCACCATTTCTCGGTGGATTAGACAGATTGTGATTCAGGCTTATGCCCTTAAAGGAAGGGCGCCTACCTTTCCTGTCACTGCGCATTCGACCAGGGCGATTGGTGCCTCCTGGGCTTTTCGACATCAAGTGTCTGTTTCCCAGGTGTGTAAGGTGGCGACTTGGTCGTCCGTTCACACCTTCACTAAATTTTACAAGGTTGACGTGCATGCATCTGCAGATGCTTTCTTCGGCCACAAGGTTTTGCAGGCGGCTGTTTAAGGTTGCAACTCCTCCGTTGAGGAGCTCTGTTTGTTTGGGGTGGGGTGAAGTTTGTTTGCTTGCTGTTCCCACCCCTTGTTTTTTTTGACACTGCTTGGGGACGTCCCACTTGTCAAGACTAAAGGAGCTTTGTCCGTCCATTGATGAAAGAGAAAATAGGATTTTTGTACTCACCGTAAAATCCTTTTCTCTGAAGTCCATGGACGGACACAGCACCCACCCCTCCTGTTTGAGTTTGTACTGCTTTTTGACAAACTGAGCTGCTGCGTGCAGGGTGAGGGGTTATGACCAGAGGGACAGCTGTTCAGCTTTGGTATAATTACATGTTTTTGTATATCTAGCATGTCTGCCTAGTCCTCTTCTAATAGACGGAAAATAACCCACTTGTCAAGACAGTCATATTTAAATTACATCTTTGAAAAAATGAAACGCCCTAATGTACACAGTTTAAATATTTGTGTGTGTTTATGCATACTATAATATCATAATATTTGTCATAGGCAAAAGATAATTGCATCACTTCAGGGTGGTCTACATTTCACAATAGAAGCAAATTCGAGAGTGCGAAATATGGTGGTGCTCTGCATAGAAATCAATCGGCTTCAGGTTTTATTCTCAAAGTTTAATTGAACATGCTGAAGTTAAAAGCTAATTGGCTACCATGCATAGCTGTGCCAGATTATGAGTGCACCAGTTTTAGTAAATCTCCCCCACAGTGTCATGTAAATCACCTGTATTGTTTAGGCCCTATCCCTAGTAAAAATGCTAATTTCTACAATGCTTAAGTACAATTTCTGACCACTAGAGGGGGAAATTACAAAACAAATCACTAGATTTTTTGAACCGATAGATAAAATATAACATTCCATTTTACACTGAAAAAGTACAAGAGAATTACTTTCTATCTTGCTTATGCATAGAGCATTTGACTTGGTGTAATCTCTCTTGTTCATACACCTTGGCTATATATTTTAATATACAGACCACAATTTTTCCATCTCATACCAACAACCTCCTACTTGGTGATGCCTTTCCGGCTCGAACATGTACATTTTAATCATTCTTGACAATGTTAAGATCCTCTCCACTTCCAGACCATACCTTTTGTGCAGTAATGTCACTTATTACGTTTCTGGGCCCATAGGAACCTGAGAAAATACTGGAAGAGGCAGGCAGTCTCTTGACTCTATACGCAATCCTCCAAATTTAAATATAAAACCTTAATCACATGACTGACAAAAAAAAAAACGGATTACAGAAAATTGCACCTGCATTATATTTCCATGTCTTATTGACAGCAGAGAGGATGGGATTTGGGGAGTGATGGGTCCCAAATACCTTCTTCAGCTAAATAGGAACTTAGGTGCAGCTACCTTGTGCAACATATTGCCTGGGGCTCAGTATGTGACATGTGGCTCTGACTTACTATCTGGTATCTCTGCTACTTCTGGGGCACCTTTCTACAATTCCTTTATTTTTATTTTTTTATAAATTCTTTATTTTTTTCACAGCAATAACAATTTACATTTGTACATCAACACCTCCCACTTCCACTTATACTTCTTCAACTTATCAATTACTACATCATTTATCACATAGTTGGAATCTCCTAAAACCTTCTTTCCTTTTTAATCATGCTTCCTCCTAATTTTAGTACAACCATGTGATACTTCCTGCCCTTATTACCGTTCCGTTTTTTAGAGAAAGGAAAAAAAAAAAAAAAAAAAAAAACAGTTAAAGAATAAGATACCTAAAAAAAAAAAAGAGGGGGAGCCCCCCCCCAGAATCCATCTCCCATCCCCCTCTCCTCCTCACCCAGGACCTTCCTTAGGATTTTTGTTCCCTATGGATTTTTTACAATTCCTTTATGACGAGGGAGGAACTTGCATCTGGTAGGGGTACAGCAGCAGAATACTTGCTGGTTTGGACTGCCTTGCTCTCATAAGGAAGTGTTCCACCTTCCCCCCCTCCTTTTTAATGGAGGAGGAACCAGTAGAGGAAGACAGGGATGTTTTGGTAAAAGGAGATGCAGAAGAATCCTCATCTGAGGGATCTACTTCTGAAGAATGCCAGGGTCAGGATTTATCTCCGATCCAAAAGGCTGTTGTGAGTTCCTGTAAAGTTGTCCAGAGTAATTTGAAGTTACTGCTTCCCGAGTCATCTACTCTAATGTTTACAGAATTCGATTCAGTGCAGCCTCCACAACATCCTCACTCCTTTCCTGTACATCCTTATTTAAATGGATTTTTGTACATGGACTGGACTCACCATGACAAGGTGTTCGTTCTGCCAAACAAAATTCTCTCAACAATACCCCACTGAGAATGAATTCACTAAGAAATGGAGTATGTGCCCAGCTGCTGTACCACACTTGCTTCCAACCCATCCTTCCATCAGTGTTACCTGGAATATATGTAGGAGTGTCTTTCGTGCTCCACCTCCCTTCCTACCAATTGTGGAGAATCCTTCTTTTAGAACAGGCATGAAAGACCCTTTTAAAATCCTTCTACAGCAGCAATTGTTTAGAGCCCATTATTTTGTGACCAGGTATCATTGGCTTTCTATGAAACCACTTATGTCAAACTCCCACCGCCCAATCTCTTCTTTTGGAGTAAAGCAGAACTTTTAAAATTTTTGGCCAGCAGCATCAGCCTTTTCATGGAACTTCACGCAATTTGAATGACTGAGATTCCCTGTCTCCTCGCTGACATACTGTACCATATCCTTAACCTATGGCTTGTTAAACTCGCCTCGGGTGGGCTCTAAATTGAGTTCTACATCTAAATGGGAATGGGATCTTCAGATTACCTTTACGCTAGAGGAATCGTCTATAATCCTTTTTTCATATAAAATCTCAGCTTGCTCTAAATACCAGGAGTCTGGTGTTAAAATACTAACAATATGGTATTCCACTCCTAGCAGATTACACAAAATGTTCCCACAGAGCTCAGAACTATGTTGGCATAGGGCTGTAGGGGGGCATATTGCATATCTTCTGGTCCTGTGATGAATTGAATACCTTTTGGTCTGAGGTTCAACTCATTACTAAAAAAATTATAGATCATCCACTCCAATTAGCCCCTGCCCTCTTTCTGTTAACTTTCCCAGTTCTGTAGACCAATGTTTCTCAGCTCCAGTCCTCAAGTTATTTTGCACAGGTGATTTGATCAGTTTCACTGCCTTCGTAATTACCACAGCTGTTTCATCTGATGGAAATCCTGAAAACACTGTTGGGGATACTTGATGACTGGAGTTGAGAAACCTTGCTATAGAGGCTGTATCCATGACCTTTGGAAACAACAATGGATGCCCTCCATTGCTATGTGTCTGTCTAAAGTCAACTGTCTTAGGGGGTGTGTCCAAGATGGTGATGGGAGCGGGTGTTTTTTTAGAGCTGCTCCATCATCCGGATCTCTTATCCTGTGTTACTGCGGTGCAGGAAGACTCCCACCTGCCTTGTCTGGCGCTCCTAGCTGCCCGGATTTGACCGCCCATGCCCAAATACAGACTGGGTGGCTCCTCTCGCAAACAAGGCAAAAAAGGGAACTCTCCGCATGCCGAGGGTAAGGCCGCCACCATAACCCTCACTAATATGGCCTCTCAAACAGAGGAGGTGAGTCACGCGGCCGCAGCTCCTGCAGCTCCTCCGGAGCACACAGCTCTCATGGAGGCTATTATTGCCTGCAAATGGCCCTGACTGAGAAAATGGCTCATGTATACACTGAACTGGGGTTGATTAGGAGAGACATTGACACCTTTAGGGGTCGGGTGACTGAGGTGGAACAGCGTGTATCCTCGGCTGAGGATGTAAAGTGGGAAAACACGGCAGACTTCCACACCCTGAAAATTAAAGTGAAACGCTTGGAATTTAAGGCTGAAGATGCCGAAAATCGTAACAGACGCAATAATCTGCGCATACTGGGGCTACCTGAGGGAGTGGAGGGTAATGATACTACTCTTTTTACTGAAACGTTGCTGTGATCTCTCCTACCTCGTTCTCACCCCACTATGTGATGGAGCAGGCCTCAGGAAGCGCCCCCACGCACCTTCATATTTAAATTACTAAACTTTCGTAATCGTGACCTGATCCTGTGAGAGGCAAGAAATCTGGGTGAGCTGAAATATGAAAATGCTAAGCTCCTTATATTTCTGGAATATTCCATTGAAACACAACGCCTACGGAAGTCATTCGAACCATGTTCGCACCTGCTTGCATACAAAAAGTCTCAAGTATAGTATGCTTTCCCCGGCAAGACTCTGAGTTCAAGATGGGGAGCGGGTGCGCTTCTTCACATCGCCTGAGGAGGCGTACTTCTGGCTGGATACGATTTGGGATGATAGCGGCAGCTGATTGCCTTATCTTACCTCAATACGATGCATCTTTTTGTTGCCACTTGGTATTTTTTGATGGTGCTGCTGTGTTTCTCCCCTGGGACTGAGATTACTATGGAGAGGGAACTGCTTTTCTCAACCTCACCAAGCCCTCCAGGGGAACAGTTTACCTGATCCTGTTTGCCCATGTGTGCCTGTCTACTGGTGGCTCTCCAGTTATTGCTGCTTTTTGACTTTCGGCTCCCTGTTCCCTTCCGGGACCCACACTATACTCAGGATGCTCCTGCTGTCTGTAATAAGTTTTGTACTCCAGCTCGCTGGGTGACCTGCACATCATTTATCATCCGAAAGACCCTAGCTGTTATGGGTTAACAGACCTATGTACTGCATGCCTCTTGCACACGTTGCCTCCAATGCATGGCGACTTGCTGTGCTTATGTTGGGAAGATATGCCACTCTCAGTTTTGGGGGGGGGGGGGACATTTTGTTTTTTTGGTTATTGTTTTACTGTTTCTAATCAATATGTATATGTGACACAGTCAGTCGTGCTCAACTTAAATCAGATTTTATAAGACAACTTAACTTGTGGCATTTTACTGGGTGCTTTTGCTCCATCTGGGTCGGTGCTGATCCCTGACTCCCCTCCTCCAATTATGTACAAGGTGATTGAATGGCATCTCTTACTGTGGTCTCTTGGAACACCAGAGGCCTTAATTCTCCTTTAAAACGGTCCTTGGTATTTCAATTCTTGAGGACCTATAATTCTCATATCTGTGTCTTCCAGGAGACCCACTTGTGGGGAAAAAAAAACCTCGGTCTTAAAAAACCCTGGGTGGGACACCCGAGTTATTCCAATTTTGCCAGAGGTGTCAGTGTTCTGGTATGCACGTCCCTGCCTTTTAGACTCTTGGATCTTGTACTTGACCCAGGTGGATGCTACGTTGTAATTCACGTGATGGTGGAATGTTTAGAAATTGTGCTGGTGGAACGGTACATACCTCCTCCTGCTTCAATTGGGTTGCTCCATAAGATAAATTCTCTCGTTGCCAAATACGCTACAGACAATGTGCTTCTTATGGGGGATTTAATATGCCACCTAACCCTGAGCTTGACCGCTTTGCCTCCACGGGGGGTTCTACTTTGGACCTTTCCGGGTGGGTGGAGGCATACGGGCTAACGGATATGTGGAGGTGGAGACATACCCTTGACAGATCCTTCACGTGCCACTCTGCCAACTAAAAGGCTCTATACCGCATAGATCTGATGTATACGGGTGGTTTCATCCTGCCCAGGGTCCAGCAGGTTTCTATTTTGCCAAGGGGGATCTCTGACCATGCACCGATGCTGCTCCAGTTGTCCCTGGAGGGGTCTCCCTTGGATAAGTTATGGAGGCTGTCAAGGTTCTGAATCTCTGACCCTGGGGTGGACTCCGGGTTTCATCAGCAAATGCTTACGTATTGGGGCCTCAACCCAGGGTCTGCTTCGGAGGCCGTGGTTTGGGACACCTTTAGGGCCTTCTCCAGGGGCCACTACCAGTTGCTCATTGGAGGGGTGTGTAGACAGTTGAAGGCTGACTTAGTTGGGGCTGAGGGACTAGCTACTTCCTTTGAGAAACAATACACCCAGACCAAAGGCCTTGGTAATTCACGATCAGCTTCAGGACAGTACAAGGCAGTTCTTATGCTCCGTACTTCCCTGACCAAAAAGAAATTGCTCCAACAGTCTCAAAGGATTTTTGAGGAGGGTGAGCGTAGTGGTAGACTGCTGGCTTGGTTGGTGCGCGAACAGTCGCCCCCTATGAATGTCCCCTCGGTGGTTGACAAAGATGGAATTTGGCAGACTGCGTCTAGGGCAATCACTGACTGTTTTGCTTCCTACTATACTATTTAGCAGCTACTATAATAGATAAATAATGAAAACGCAAAACTCTAGAAGTCCATAAATGTAATTTATAAACTATAGGAGTGCTTTAAATAAGAACATCAACGTCCGATGGTGACAGTATGCCCTCTGCGGAGCGAGTTTAAAGCACCTAAGGTGTTCCTAAGAGGTATTCATATGGTATCTTTCCAAATAACACACTCCCCTCAAATAACACGCTCACCAGAACGATATAATAAAGACAACTTGTTACAATGATGGATCTTTAACCTGTAGCAAGCTCACGTCCTTAATCAGCATACATAGGTCTAATCACTCAAAGCAGGGTGTCCGTTTGTTGACTCGTTTAACACACACTATAAGAAAACAGAGGCAACCCTCATAGCTTAAAACAGTTTTATAGTTTTATTTTAAAAGAACAATCCCCTCTTTTAAGACCTATGCTTACATCAAGTTTAAAATAAAATAGCATCTCATATTAATCAGATCATGTACAGCCTGTAACGATACTCGCTCAGAATCTGACAATTACTATTAAGCCGTCTAATCACGCCTAGACGCGTTTTGTCATTGCGTCTTTCTCAATAGGCGCCTATTGAGAAAGACATGCCTGGAGGAGAGGGTTCTCCCACTCCTTTTTCTTTAATCTTTAAATTTTGGTTTGTAGTTTGTGTTTTTAATATGCATATGTTTATCTTAATTGTGATACCTGGTGGCATTTACCTGCTATGTTATTATAGGACACACCCCCTCTAGTGGTCAGCACCCCCTCTTCTTTATTTTTTGGAGACGGGGTTCACATATATGCAGTGCCCTGTTCTTGCTTGTACCTTTTGGAGAAGGTCAGATGGAGGTTGTTTTGTGACCCTCTTCTCAACTGAGGGCCTGCAGTACGGGGTTTCTGCTGGACCTGTGAGTCCAGACAGGCCAACCAAGCCAGGAACAAATGTGTATCCACCTGAACATATTTATGCCTGCATCAGTAAATTGTGAGCCAGCCATATAGTCTGTCACCTTGCAGGAAATGTTTGTTTCGCATTAATAAGGTGTATCTGGCATGACGACGCTCGCGTTAGTCTATTTAATTAATCCTTGCTTCTCAAACATGTTTGACTAAGTTATTATTGTTTGTATTCTTTTTATTTTGTCATAAAGAATACATAAAAAAATAAGCAGTTCCCCAATGTAGCATCAACAGCATTCACTTCAAATGGATTAGTGGGCCATTATTTACTTTATAAGATTGCATTCGCAAGGGCGTTTAGCCACAGTGCAAGTACCAGCAGCAGCAGCTGCTACTGGAATTGACAGCTGCATGCAGATAGCAGCAGCCGCCTCCGAGCCTTACACTGCAATGACAGGTTGCCAGCAGCCGCAGCTATTCATGCCTGTTACACCTGTGCTGTGTTAATGAACAATGCAGACTGAGGCCTGGTTCACACTGGGGCGACAAACGCTCCGACATTGGGAGCTCATGTCGCATGACGTGTGAAAATCAATGTTTCCCTATGGGAGCCGTCCTAACTGGTCCGACACATGTCGGTCCGACTTTGAAAATGCTCCCTGTACTACTTTGGTCCGACTTTGATCCGACTTCAGCCCATTGACTATCATTGAAGTCGGATCAAAGTCGGACCGCAGTCTTGCATGGTCCGACTTTGGCATGCGACTTGTGCTCTGCTGCTCTTGAGGGGGAACTCCAGGCCAAATTTTAAATAAAAAACCGGCGTGGGTTCCCCTCCAGGAGCATACCAGGCCCTTGGGTCTGGTCTGGATTTGAACGGGCGCCCCTACGCCGAAAAAAACGGCGTGGGGGTCCCCCCAAAATCCAAACCAGACCTTTATCCGAGCACACAACCTGGCAGGCCGCAGGGGAAGAGGGGGGGACGAGAGAGCGGCCCCCCTCCCTCCTGAACCGTACCAGGCCGCATGCCCTCAACATGGGGGGTTTGGTGCTCTGGGGCAGGGGGGCGACCTGCGGCCCCCCCACCCCAGAGCACCCTGCCCCCATGTTGATGAGGACAGGGCCTCTTCCTGACAACCCTGGCCGTTGGTTGTTGGGGTCTGCGGGCGGGGGGCTTATCGGAATCCGGGAGCCCCCTTCAATAAGGGGGTCCCCGGATCCCGCCCCCCCACCCTATGTGAATGAGTATGGGGTACATCGTATCCCTACCCATTCACCTGGTGGAAAAAAATTGCAATAAAAAAACACTACACAGGTTTTCAAAGTAATTTATTGCACAGCTCCGGGGGTCTTCTTCCGACTTCGAGGGTCTCCGGTGTCGTCTCCTGCTCTCCGGTTCTTTCTTCCGCCGGGCCTCCGCTAACTTCTTCTTAGCTCTCTTGCTAACAGAGGCCCGGTCTTCCCGTTGTCTCGTCCGGCTCTCCGTTGTCCTTCTGCCGGCCCCTCCACTAACTTCTTTTTAGCTCTTTCGCTAGTGGAGGGGCCGGTCTTCCCATCGCCGTCGGCTTCTTCTTCCCTCTTCTCCTCCTCGCTGTTGACGCGTCGCTTCTTCCCGCTGTAATACTGGCTCTCCGCTCCGCATTAATATAGGCTTCTCATGACGTCACAGTCACATGTTCCAGGGCACATGGCCCCAGGGCATGTGACTGTGACGTCATGGGAACATGTGACTGTGACGTCATGAGAAGCCTATATTAATGCGGAGCGGAGAGCCAGTATTACAGCGGGAGGAGGCGACGCGTCGCGTCAACATCGAGAAGCAGAAGAGGGAAGAAGAAGCCGACGGTGACAGCGACGGGAAGCCCGGCCCCTCCACTAGCGAAAGAGCTACGAAGAAGTTAGTGGAGGGGCCGGCAGAAGAACAACGGAGAGCCGGACGAGACAACGGGAAGACCGGGCCTCTGTTAGCAAGAGAGCTAAAAAGAAGTTAGCGGAGGCCCGGCGGAAGAAAGAACCGGAGAGCGGGAGACGACACCGGAGACCCTCGAAGTCGGAAGAAGACCCCCGGAGCTGTGCAATAAATTACTTTGAAAACCTGTGTAGTGTTTTTTTTATTGCAATTTTTTTCCACCAGGTGAATGGGTAGGGGTACGATGTACCCCATACTCATTCACATAGGGTGGGGGGCCGGGATCCGGCGGCCCCCTTATTGAAGGGGGCTCCCGGATTCTGATAAGCCCCCCCCCCCGCAGACCCCGACAACCAACGGCCAGGGTTGTCGGGAAGAGGCCCTGTCCTCATCAACATGGGGGCAGGGTGCTCTGGGGTGGGGGGGGGCCGCAGGTCGCCCCCCCTGCCCCAGAGCACCAAACCCCCCATGTTGAGGGCATGCGGCCTGGTACGGTTCAGGAGGGAGGGGGGCCGCTCTCTCGTCCCCCCCTCTTCCCCTGCGGCCGGCCAGGTTGTGTGCTCGGATAAGGGTCTGGTTTGGATTTTGGGGGGACCCCCCACGCCGTTTTTTCGGCGTAGGGGCGCCTGTTCAAATCCAGACCAGACCCAAGGGCCTGGTATGCTCCTGGAGGGGAACCCGCGCCGTTTTTTTAATTTAAAATTTGGCCTGGAGTTCCCCTTCAAGATTCATACCAAACACAGTGCCTGATATTGGCGGGGATCCAAGTCGGATCCCCGTTCATTGAAAGTCGGACATATGTCGGCTTCATGTCGCAGGGCAAAGTCGGATCCAAAGTAGGACAGATGTCGTGTCGCACTAGTGTGAACCCGGCCTAAGGCCCCTTTCACACATGCAGACTGTATGTCCGCTTTTTCATCTATCCGTTTACGGATGAAAAAGGGACATACATTGGTCCCTATGAGATAGCGGGTGTCAGCAGATCTCATCCGAGTCCGCAATCCTCCGATTCTGCAGACGGAGGAAAATCCTATTTTTCAATCCCTCTACAGAGCGAATCGGGTGAACACGGACAGACGGTCCATGTTCATCCGATTCCCCCCCCCCCCCCCCCATAGGGGAGAGCGGAGATGTGACAGGGCGGTCCCTGCACAGTGTGCGGGGACCGCCCTGTCATCCGCCGGCTCAGCGGGGATCAACAGAGCGATCCCCGCTGAGCAAGCGGAGGTTCACGGGGCGGATCATCACGGATCCATCCCGTGTGAAAGGGGCCTAATACACTTTGTTTTATGTGGCCCCTTGGCAGGAGCCACCCCTGCGGATGCAACCTAATACTGTACACTGTTTTTTTAGACCCCTTGCCATGTGCGATGGCCTGCTGTTACAGGTTTTTCAGCTGTGGACCTCTTGAAATTTCAAAGGCCCTCTAGTTAAAAACTGCTGTGTTAGAGAATTGGGTTTAGGCTTTACCGAGGACAGTCCTTGCAGCTGTGATGGGATGGATACCAAGAAAGATCTCCCAGCAGCCACCCCACCCAGAATACACATACAATTACTCTACACTGCTTTTATACTGCTTCACTGTGTAAAATATATGAGCGGAAAAAAAAACATTGTCTCTCCCAGAAATCTTCCTTTCACTACTTCACGCAAATTTATACCTAGCTAGCAACTGGGGAACTTTTCCACCCTGATGTTGACTCTGTCTCTAAAAGCTGTATGTGAATTATGGAGAATAGAAATGACATCCAACCCTAATACAAGCACACTGAGATCATGGCAGCAAAATAATCTTTCTTTAATTGAATAAACAGCTGAGGAAAATGGTGGCCAATTCCTACTACATTTGTTTGGCCTCCAGAACTCTTTTGGTGTAACTCTTCATATACAAAAAGAACAATTGTTTAATAAATGTGATTGTTTGAACCCAGACACACCACTAAATAAATTTCACTGATGAGATTACATTTATTTACCTGACCATACCAATAACATCATATTGGGGTTGATTTACTAAAACTGGAAAGTACAAAATCTGGTACAGCTCTGCATAGAGATGAGCTTCCAGTTATTTCCAATCAGCTTCCAGTTATTTTTGTCAAAGCTTAATTGAACAAGCTGAAGTTAGAAGCTGATTGGCTATCATGCACAGCTGCGTCAAATGTTCCACTCTGACCTGTCCTTTCAGCCCCAATTCCAATCGCTTGTAGACTTCACCTCCGTAACATCTCTAAAATTTGCCCCTTTTTAACGAATGAAACCACTAAACTACGTATTCACTCCCTCGTTATCTCTCGCCTTGACTATTGCACCTCCCTTGTCATAGGCCTACCTCTCCATTGGCATGTCCTCTTCAGTCTATCATAAATGCTACTGCCAGATTCATCTACCTTACCGACTGCATGATTACATCAGGCTCCTGAACCTTTGAGAAAGCCCATTGGGCGCTACATGTGAATTGGGCCGAGGCGTAATTACGCAGGGACTAGGTGGAGCTGTGTATGCCGAGGATTGTAATGTGAAATGCCCGTTTTGTACTTGTGAAATGTGAGTGGATTTTTATATGGAAATAAATACTTTTTATTAGCGATTTTCACTATGGTTCTTTCCTCTTGCCTCTTATATGATTGACACCATGCTGAGAGCTACTGATTTGGAGTGTACAGCCAGTGGGAGCGGTGCCACTTATAACTTAGACGTGCGGTTCGTTCCGAATTAACATTCGGACACATTTTTCGTTATTCGGATATATCCAAATACCCAAATTACAATATAAACAAATTTTTAGCGAATGCTCCGAATAACGTAACGAAATTCGTCCGAATTTCGGATATTTGGACTGAAATTTGAATCGAATTTTACATCGAACTCCAGTCGAATTCTCACTACACATATTGCTCAAATCAAAGACTATGGGGGTTATTTACTAAAGGCAAATCCACTTTGCACTACAAGTGGCAACTACAAGTGCAAAGTGCACTTGAAATCGCACTGAAAGTCCTCTTGGAAGTGCAGTCGCTGTAGATCCGAGGAACATGCAAGGAAAATAAAAAACAGCATTTTAGCTTGCACATGATTGGATAATAAAATCAGCAGAGCTTCCCCTCATTTCAGATCTACCCCTCAGATTTACAGCGACTGCACTTCCTAGTGCACTTTGCAAAGTAGTGCACTTTGTAGTGCAAAGTGGATTTGCCTTTCGTAAATAACCCCCTGTGTGTGTTATTAGAGTACCATTTCAAAATAATGCTGTTTTTGTTAAGCCAAAGGTGATTTAAAGAGTCATTGTAATCATTTGATGAAGATTTTTCTTTTGTTTGTTCACTTTGCTGCATTCAAATTGTAAAACAATATAACATTTTAGTTTAGACCGATTTGAAAATGTATCGATTTGATCGTTTTGAATCGGAAATTAAAATGTAAATTCAAAGAACATTCGAAAATTCCGAAAACTAATTCTGAAAACGAATTGAACGAATCAACCAAATTTAACAAAACGAAATAACTAGATTAACGGATCCAAACGTAAAAAAAAAAATTATTTCTTCATGCACATGTCTAATAACACTGCAAAGAGCATATATAGACCTCCTTTAATTAGTGAGGTCCATTCAAGCAGGTGAGAAGACACCCATAGGTGGGGTGAAGAGCACTCTGGTGATTAGAGGCAAATACTGAAGAGTTTTTGGTGTATGGGACTGCAACCATTTTTTTTCAACGGACATTGAGTGCTAGTTCACACCAGACGTAGTTCCGTTCAGTTCTGCGCACTTTTTTTCTGCACAAAATGCATGCACAGTGTTTTCCATGTATTACAATGGCTCTAGTTCACACCATGCAGTCAGTTTCTGCACCGGAAACTGACTGCATAGTGTGAACTAGAGCCTTTGGAAGACATGAAAAATACTGTGCATGCATTTTGTGCAGAAAAAAAGCGCACGGAACTGAACGGAACTGCGTCTGGTGTGAACTAGCACTTAATCATAGAAGTCTTTGGCAAAGCTTGCTTGAAGCCCCATCGAAGCTCCACCAAAGCCTCATTGAAGCCCCACCCAAGCCTCAAGCAAAAGCAAGGTGTAAACAGGACTGTATTCTGACCATTTAATTTAGTGACAGGAGCTTTGACTGGCGCTCAGAGAGTTTTAACAAAGCCTATCCGAAGCCTTGGTTTAAAGCAAGTGTAAACTAGCCCTTAGAGTACTTTCATACTGGGGCATGCATTAGCAGTAAAGCGCCGCTAATTTTAGCAGCGCTTTTAACCCCCCCCCCCCCCCCCCGCTTGCGGCCTGAACAAAGGGTTAAAGTGGTTGTATAAACCCTCTCTGAGAACTTTCACCTACAGGTAAGCCTAGATTAAGGCTTACCTGTAGGTGCTTGCAATATCACCTACATGGTTTAGGAGATATTTGCAATAAATAATGCACGGATGTCTATGGCGGATGCGCGCCGTAGACAACGGCGCAGGCGCACTGAGCGTGCCGTTTTCTGAATGGCAGCGTGCCGTAAGTGTCGGCTCCCGCGCGCATGCGCGACAGTGACGTCACAGAGCCGGAGTTCGCGGACCCTGGAAGAAGAGGGGTGAAGAATGGAGGCTCGCTACTAGCGAGGAAGACCCGGACATCGCAGGCTTCTCCTGCAGGTAAGTGACACATAATGGGCTACTATGCGATGCATAGTAGCCCATTGTGCTTTACCTTTGCAGGGAAATAAAGAGGAAGTAACACCCATCAGGGTTTACTTCCTCTTTAATAGCGTTTGCAAAGCGCCGCTGTCGTTTTGCAGGCGCTTTGGCAGGGGCGGTGGAGGAGCGGTGTATTCCTTGCTCTCGCATCGCCCGAAAGATGCTGCTTGCAGGACTTTTTCTAACATCCTGCAAGCGCACCGCTCCAGTGGGAAACCACTCGGACTCTCACACTGGGGCTGCAGGGGAGGCGTTTTTCAGGCGCTATTTTTAGCCCAACAGTGCCTGAAAAACACCTCAGTATGAAAGGGATCTAACTGTCCTGAGCCCCCTATCACAGTTGGTGTTTAGAGGACACTTGGGATGAGGACCCCTGGGATAAGGACAGAGAAGGACCCCTGGGATGAGGACAGAGTGGGACCCCTTGGATAAGGACAGAGAGGGACCCGAGTTAAGAACAGAGAGGGGCCCTTGGGATGAGAGCAGAGAGGGTCCCTGGGATGACAGCAGAGAAAGGTCCCTGGGATGACAACAGAGAGGGGGTCCTAGGATGACAGCAGAGAGGGGGTCCTGGGATGAAAGCAGAGAGGGGGTCCTGGGATGAAAGCAGAGAGGGGGTCCTGGGATGACAGCAGAGAGGGGGTCCTGGGATGACAGCAGAGAGGGGGTCCTGGGATGACAGCAGAGAGGGGATCCTGGGATGACAGCAGAGGGGATCCTGGGATGACAGCAGAGAGGGGATCCTGGGATGACAGCAGAGAGGGGATCCTGGGATGACAGCAGAGAGGGGATCCTGGGATGACAGCAGAGAGGGGATCCTGGGATGACAGCAGAGAGGGAATCCTGGGATGACAGCAGAGAGGGGCCCCTGGGATGACAGCAGAGAAGGGCCCCTGGGATGACAGCAGAGAGGGGGTCCTGGGATGACAGCAGAGAGGATCCTGGGATGACAGCAGATAGGGGGTCCTGGGAAGAAAGCAGAGAGGGGGTCATGGGAAGACAGCAGAGAGGGGATCCTAGGATGACAGCAGAGAGGGGATCCTAGGATGACAGCAGAGAGGGGATCCTGGGATGACAGCAGAGAGGGGCCCCTGGGATGACAGCAGAGAAAGGTCCCTGGGATGACAACAGAGAGGGGGTCTTAGGATGACAGCAGAGAGGGGATCCTGGGATGACAGCAGAGGGGGGCCCCTGGGATGACAGCAGAGAGGGGCCCCTGGAATGACAGCAGAGAGGGGCCCCTGGAATGACAGCAGAGAGGGGCCCCTGGAATGACAGCAGAGAGGGGCCCCTGGGATGACAGCAGAGAGGGGGTCCTGGGAAGACAGCAGAGACGGGGTCCTGGGAAGACAGCAGAGAGGGGATCCTGGGATGACAGCAGAGAGGGGATCCTGGGATGACAACAGAGAGGGGATACTGAAATGTCAGCAGAGAGGGGCCCCTGGGATGACAGCAGAGAGGGGCCCCTGGGATGACAGCAGAGAGGGGATCCTGGGATGACAGCAGAGAGGGGATCCTGGGATGACAGCAGAAAGGGGATCCTGGGATGACAGCAGAGAGGGCCCCCTGAGATGAGAGCAGAGAGGGGTCACTGGCATGAGAGCAAAGAGGGGCCCCTGGAATGACAGCAGAGAAAGGTCCCTGGGATGACAACAGAGAGGGAGTCCAAGGATGACAGCAGAGAGGAAATCCTAGGATGACAGCAGAGAGGGGATCCTGGGAGGACAGCAGAGAGGGGCCTCTGGAATGACAGCAGAGAGGGGCCTCTGGGATGACAGCAGAGAGGGGCCTCTGGGATGACAGCAGAGAGGGGCCTCTGGGATGACAGCAGAGAGGGGCCTCTGGGATGACAGCAGAGAGGGGCCCTGGGATGACAGCAGAGAGGGGCCCCTGGGATGACAGCAGAGAGGGGATCCTGGGATGATGGCAGAAAGGGGATCCTGGGAAGACAGCAGAGAGGGGATCCTGGGATGACAGCAGAGAGGGGATCCTGGGATGACAGCAGAAAGGGGATCCTGGGATGACAGCAGAGAGGGGATCCTAGGATGACAGCAGAGAGGGGATCCTGGGATGACAGCAGAGAGGGGATCCTGGGATGACAGCAGAGAGGGGATCCTGGGATGACAGCAGAAAGGGGATCCTGGGATGACAGCAGAGAGGGGCCCCTGGGATGACAGCAGAGAGAGGATCCTGGGATGAAAGCAGAGAGGGGCCCCTGAGATGAAAGCAGAGAGGGGGTCCTGGGAAGACAGCAGAGAGGGGGTCCTGGGAAGACAGCAGAGAGGGGGTCCTGGGAAGACAGCAGAGAGGGGATCCTGGGATGATAGCAGAAAGGGGATCCTGGGATGATAGCAGAAAGGGGATCCTGGGAAGACAGCAGAGAGGGGATCCTGGGATGACAGCAGAAAGGGGATCCTGGGATGACAGCAGAGAGGGGATCCTGGGATGACAGCAGAGAGGGGATCCTGGGATGACAGCAGAGAGGGGCCCCTGGGATGACAGCAGAGAGAGGATCCTGGGATGACAGCAGAGAGGGGCCCCTGAGACGAAAGCAGAGAGGGGGTCCTGGGATGACAGCAGAGAGGGGGTCCGGGTACCCTGCAACAGATGTGGGGGAGGTGTTCTGAGTGCCTGACACTAGCGTGCCCCTGTCAGGCCAGTTACCGGAGTTCAGTGCTGGAACTGGTTTCGGCACTGGGCTCCGGGATCAGCACAGATTCCTTGGGACGGAGGTACTCTCATGGGGCCCCCTACTGGCCCTGGGCCCTCGGGCAGTGCAGAGTGCCCTAATGGTCAGTCCGCCCCTGCTTGCTGCAATTGTGCAACAAACTTGTGAAGCCAGGCAAGTCTAGCAATAGGTTAGCAAGTCATTTTCAAACTTTCAGCTCAATTGCCTGCTATTTGGATGTTAAATGTAATGCTTTTGAAAAACAACAGACTTGCTGGCTGGATCACCAGATGAAAATAGAAGAAAGAAAGCCTAAAAATAAAACGAATGCAGCCATCACATTAAAAAACTGGTAAGATGCGATATAATAGAGGCTTGCTTTTGATTTTTTAACTGCTTTTAACCCCTTCCTGTCTGTGCTTAGGGATGAGCTTCGTGTTCGAGTCGAACATACGTTCGACTCGAACATCGGCTGTTCGATCGTTCGACGAAGATCGAACGATTTGGGCCGTTCGCGCCAAATTCGAGTGACGCGAACGGCCCACAATGCACTACGCCATCGCAGTGTCATCCAGGCGCTGTGATTGGCCAAGCATGCACTGTGACCCCGCATGCTTGGCCAATCACAGCGCCGGCAGCGAGGAGAGCAATGATTGGCCACAGGCAGGATGCCTGTGGCCAATTATTGCTGAGGGTGTTTAGTACACGCCCCACACTATAAAAGGCCGCCAGCACGGCGGCCTAGTGTAGTGTGTTCCGGAGCAGGGAAAGACAAGCATAGGCAGGGACAGTGACATTTATTTATTTCTTGCTTAACCTGGATTCCTTTAGTTTAGGGAAAGAGAAGGATAGGTAGGGAGAGTGTCAGTGTGTTTTACTGTGCCAGTCCTTGTTTCTAGGGACAAAGAAGGAAAGTGAGGGGAATTCTCCTTGTGCTATAGTGTGCTTTAAAAAAACATTTTTTCTAGGGACAGAAAACTCTAGGTAGGGAGAGTGTCAGTTTCTTTCACTGTGCGAGTCCTTGTTTCTAGGGACAAAGAAGGAAAGTGAGGGGAATTCTCCTTGTGCTATAGTGTGCTTTAAAAAAACATTTTTTCTAGGGACAGAAAACTCTAGGTAGGGAGAGTGTCAGTTTCTTTCACTGTGCCAGTCCTTGTTTCTAGGGACAAAGAAGGAAAGTGAGGGGAATTCTCCTTGTGCTATAGTGTGCTTTAAAAAAACATTTTTTTCTAGGGACAGAAAACTCTAGGTAGGGAGAGTGTCAGTTTCTTTCACTGTGCCAGTCCTTGTTTCTAGGGACAAAGAAGGAAAGTGAGGGGAATTCTCCTTGTGCTATAGTGTGCTTTAAAAAAACATTTTTTTCTAGGGACAGAAAACTCTAGGTAGGGAGAGTGTCAGTTTCTTTCACTGTGCCAGTCCTTGTTTCTAGGGACAAAGAAGGAAAGTGAGGGGAATTCTCCTTGTGCTATAGTGTGCTTTAAAAAAACATTTTTTCTAGGGACAGAAAACTCTAGGTAGGGAGAGTGTCAGTTTCTTTCACTGTGCCAGTCCTTGTTTCTAGGGACAAAGAAGGAAAGTGAGGGGAATTCTCCTTGTGCTATAGTGTGCTTTAAAAAAACATTTTTTCTAGGGACAGAAAACTCTAGGTAGGGAGAGTGTCAGTTTCTTTCACTGTGCCAGTCCTTGTTTCTAGGGACAAAGAAGGAAAGTGAGGGGAATTCTCCTTGTGCTATAGTGTGCTTTAAAAAAACATTTTTTCTAGGGACAGAAAACTCTAGGTAGGGAGAGTGTCAGTTTCTTTCACTGTGCCAGTCCTTGTTTCTAGGGACAAAGAAGGAAAGTGAGGGGAATTCTCCTTGTGCTATAGTGTGCTTTAAAAAAACATTTTTTCTAGGGACAGAAAACTCTAGGTAGGGAGAGTGTCAGTTTCTTTCACTGTGCCAGTCCTTGTTTCTAGGGACAAAGAAGGAAAGTGAGGGGAATTCTCCTTGTGCTATAGTGTGCTTTAAAAAAACATTTTTTCTAGGGACAGAAAACTCTAGGTAGGGAGAGTGTCAGTTTCTTTCACTGTGCCAGTCTTTGTTTCTAGGGACAAAGAAGGAAAGTGAGGGGAATTCTCCTTGTGCTATAGTGTGCTTTAAAAAAACATTTTTTCTAGGGACAGAAAACTCTAGGTAGGGAGAGTGTCAGTTTCTTTCACTGTGCCAGTCCTTGTTTCTAGGGACAAAGAAGGAAAGTGAGGGGAATTCTCCTTGTGCTATAGTGTGCTATAGTGTGCTAAAGCATTCCTCATCAACCATCTTTGAAATCCTTGTTTTTTGGACAGTCAGGGAAATTGTCGTTGTGCTATTCTGTGCAAAAGCAATAATCCTCAACCATATTTAGAAATCCTTAAGTAAAGGGACAGAGAAGGACACCTGAAGGTAGCCCTTATTGCTTTTTTCCCATCTCCCTGCAGGCCATCTATTAGAATGTCTGGAAGGCAAACAAGGAGAGGCAGACAGTCAGGAGGCAATAAAAGAGGGCAAGCAGGCTCTGTGTCTGGGGGCAACAGTGCTGGTCGTGGACGCGGTGCATTGTCATCAGCACATGGCCATGGGACACGCTTGTCCTTCTTTTCGGCAGCTGGACATGTTGAGCCACATCATGCCGAAGACTTGGTAGAGTGGATGACCAAGCCCTCCTCCTCCTCCTCATCCTCTCTCATCCAGGCTCAGGGTACTGGCAAAGCAGCTGCCAAAGCGTCCTCTTCCCTGGTATCAATGTCAGACTCATCATCAGTCACTCCTTCCCTAGACCCACCATGTCCTCCTCCTGAGGAGTCCCCCGAACTGTTTGAGCACAGTGTTGGGTACATGCTCCAGGAGGATGCCCAGCGTTTCGAAGGGTCTGATGATGAAACCCAGCTACAGGAAGGCAGTAGCGTGAGAGCAGACAGAGGGGATGCTCAAGAAGGACACCAATCTGGCAGTCATGTTCCAGCAGCTGCAGCATACTGCCAGATTGGCTCCAGTGATGAGGAGGGAGGGGATGATGAGGTCACTGACTCCACGTGGGTGCCTAATAGGAGAGAGGAGGAGGAGGAGGAGGATGAGGAGGAGGCACATCTCCAACGAGGCAGGATGCCCTTTGGTGGCCAGCGTAAGGGCAGTACACCGACGGAATCACACCGCAGAGCTCCGCCTGTGCAGGGCGCAGCCTCTGCCCGTCATTCAAAAAGTTCCTTGGTGTGGGCCTTTTTTGAGGCTAGTGCATCAGATCGCACAGCTGCTGTTTGCAACATATGTCTCAAGCGTATATCGCGTGGCCAAAACATCAGCCGCTTGGGTACCACATGCCTGACCAGACATATGTTGACCTGCCATGCAGCTCGTTGGCAAGCCTACCTCAAAGACCCACACCAAAGAACAAAGCGGACCTCTCCTTGCACCGCATCAGCTGGGATCTCCAACCCCACTATAACTTCAGTCCTCTCTGAAACATGCACTGAGAGGAATGAAGGTGTAGAATTAGGTGTGTCACAGCCAAGTACTTGCGGCCACTCTGCTAGCAGTACACCGACGTCCGATTCTAGCAGGCAAATTTCCCTGCCCCAGCTGCTGGACCGTCGAAAGAAGTTCACTCCCAGCCATCCACATGCCCAGCGGTTGAATGCTAGCTTGGCTAAATTGCTAGCGCTTCAACTGCTGCCTTTTCAGTTGGTAGACTCGGCCCCCTTCCGTGAGTTTGTGCAATGTGCGGTTCCTCAGTGGCAGGTTCCCAAACGCCACTTTTTCTCACGGAAGGCTATTCCGGCTCTCTACCGGCATGTGGAAGGCAATGTCTTGGCCTCGCTGGACAGGGCGGTCAGCGGTAAGGTGCATATTACCGCTGACTCATGGTCCAGCAGGCATGGACAGGGACGTTACCTTTCTTTCACGGCCCATTGGGTCACTCTTTTGGCAGCTGGGAAGGATGCAGGACAAGGTGCAGTAGTGTTGGAGGTTGTTCCACCGCCACGCCTCCAAAATGCTACTACTGGTTGTGACACACCTCTCTCCTCCACCCCCTCCTCTTCTTCTTCCTCCATGGCCTCTTCCTGTGGTTTGTCCTATGAACCAGCGGTGCTCCGTAGCCGTTCACGGGGCTACGCAAGTACGCAGGCAAAAAGATGCCATGCCGTGCTTGTGCTGGTGTGTTTGGGGGACAGAAGCCACACTGGGGCAGAGGTCCTGTCTGCTCTGTAGGGCCAGGCCGAGAGGTGGTTGACGCCACGCCAGCTTAAGCCAGGAATGGTGGTTTGCGACAATGGCACCAACCTCCTCTCCGCCCTCCGACAGGGACAACTGACCCATGTGCCCTGTGTGGCTCACGTCCTTAACCTGGTGGTGCAGCGGTTCTTGGGCAGGTACCCGGGCTTACAGGATGTCCTGAGGCAGGCCAGGAAAGTCTGTGTGCATTTCCGCAGATCTTATAATGCCAGTGCTCACCTGGCTGAGCTGCAAAAGGAGTTGAACCTGCCCAAGAACCGCCTTATATGTGACATGCCCACCAGGTGGAACTCAACGTTGGCCATGCTGCAGCGGCTGCACACGCAGCAGAGGGCCATCAATGAGTACCTGTGCGACTACGGCACCAGGACAGGGTCAGGGGAGCTTGGTTTTTTTTCTCCACGCCAGTGGGGCATGATCAGGGATGCATGCACTGTCCTGGCACCATTTGAGGAGGCCACGAGGATGGTGAGCAGTGACAGTGCATGCATCAGTGACACTGTACCTCTTGTCCACCTGTTGGAGCACACGCTGCGTGGAATAATGGACAGGGCACTTGAGGCAGAACAGAGGCAGGAAGAGGAGGACTTCCTTGCCTCTCAAGGCCCCCTTTACCCAGACAGTGTTCCTTCTGTCCCACCCATCGCACAGGAAGAGGAAGAGGAAGAGGAGGAGGAGGAGGAGGAGGATTGTGTCAGCATGGAGGTGGAGGCTGGCACTCAGCATCATCAGCAGCAGTCTTTTAGGGATGATTTACAGTCCCAAGAAACCAGTGGACTTGTACGTGGCTGGGAGGAGGTGGCTGCGGATCATGTCGTCCTTAGTGACCCAGAGGACTCCGGAGCGAATGCCTCAGCAAACCTACGCTGCATGGCCTCCCTGATCCTGCAAAGTCTGCGGAAGGATCCTCGTATTCTTCGGATCAAGGAGAGGGACCATTACTGGCTGGCCACTCTCCTTGATCCACGGTACAAGGGTAAGGTTGCGGACCTTATGTTACCTTCGCAGAGGGAGCAGAGGATGAGACAACTCCGGGAGGCCTTGCAGAAAGGTCTGTGCAACGCGTTCCCAGAGACTGGGAGGTTACAAACTCCTGGTCCTGGACAACGAGTTGCTGAGGCTTCGGCCAGTCAAAGAAGGAGCGGTGGGGAAGGTGGCCGTCTGACCGATGCGTTCAGACAATTCTTTAGTCCGCAGCCCCAAAGTATGATCGGTTCCAGCAACCATCGCCAGCGTCTGATAAACATGGTGCAGGAATATCTAGGGGCAAGGTCAGACTTGGACACCTTCCCCACCGAAAATCCTCTGGCTTACTGGGTCTTGAGGATGGATCACTGGCCAGAGCTTGCACAGTATGCAATTGAGCTACTGGCCTGTCCTGCATCCAGCGTTCTTTCGGAACGCACATTCAGTGCTGCTGGAGGATTTGTCACGGATCACAGGGTGCGCCTGTCCACCGACTCGGTTGATCGACTGACTTTCATCAAGATGAACCAGTCTTGGATCACCACCAGCTACCACACACCTGATGCTGATATAACAGACTAATTGATTTTAACATGTCACATCCCTTCAAGACTGATGCTGATGCTGAGTGCCTGTGCTGTTATGTTGACTGGCTATCCTCCTCCTCCGAGTCCTCAATGATACGATTGATGATGATAGCTTGGAAGATCATTTTTGTTTATGGGTGCCGCCACCAGTGGCTAAGGCCCAATTTTTCAGCCCCTGTTTTACAGGGGCGTGTAATTACAATTTTTTTAGCAATAATTTGCCATAGGGCTCATTGCTGTGCTCCAAGTACAGTATCTGTGAGGGGTTGGAGTGTTGTGGCACCAGTGCCTAAGGCCCAATTTTTCAGCCCCTGTTTAACAGGGGCGTGTCATTACAATTTTTGAAGCAATACTTTGCAACAGGGCTCATTGCTGTGCTCCAAGTACAGTATCTGTGAGGGGTTGTAGTGTTGTGCCACCAGTGCCTAAGGCCCAATTTTTCAGCCCCTGTTTAACAGGGGCGTGTCATTACAATTTTTGAAGCAATACTTTGCAACAGGGCTCATTGCTGTGCTCCAAGTACAGTATCTGTGAGGGGTTGTAGTGTTGTGCCACCAGTGCCTAAGGCCCAATTTTTCAGCCCCTGTTCAACAGGGGCATGCAATTACAATTCTTGATCTAATAATTCACAGCAGGGCCCATTGCTGCACCCACCAAGAGTAACTCTGAGGGCTTACAGTGTTGTGGCAACGCCACCACCACCACCACCACCACCACCACCACGAAAGGCCCAATTTTTCAGCCCCTGTTCAAAAGGGGCATGTAATTACAATTCTTGATCTAATAATTCACAGCAGGGCCCATTCCTGCACCCACCAAGAGTAACTCTGAGGGCTTACAGTGTTGTGGCAACACCACCACCACCACCACCACCACGAAAGGCCCAATTTTTCAGCCCCTGTTCAACAGGGGCATGCAATTACAATTCTTGATCTAATAATTCACAGCAGGGCCCATTGCTGCACCCACCAAGAGTAACTGTCAGGGCTTACAGTGTTGTGGCACCAGCACCACCATCAAAGGCCCAATTTTTACTACCACTGTTCAACAATTATATGTAATTAAAATTCCTGATATAATAGTTGACAGCAGGGCGTTCCAGCACCAACCAAGAGTAACTGTGAGTGCTTACAGTGTTGTGCCAACACCAACAACTAAGGGGCCTATTTCTGCAGAGTATATACGGCAGGTCCCTACTTTCAAACATCCAACTTACAAACGACTCCTACTTGCAAACGCAAGAAGACAACAGGAAGTGAGAGGAAATCTACCACTAGGAAGGAAAATTCTCTCCTGTAAGAATAAATATGGGAGAAAGGTGTCTCCTCTGTACTGATGCTTTATCAGCAATCCTTGTTTCAAGAAAAACACCACATTTCAAAAACAGTTGTCATTGGGACGGAAAGTGAGGTGAAATGTTCTGAACAGGGGCACAGACAGCAAAACAAATGTTACAGGGGTGATAACCCTTACCTATGTTTTCCAAAAAGTTTAAAAATAGATTTTTGGGCTGGAGCTACACTTCAACAATGTACCTGTTCAAAATTACAAACAGATTCTACATAAGAACAAACCTACAGTCCCTGTCTTGTATGCACCGCCTGCATACGGCTGTTCAGAGTATATAGGGCCTTTTTTATTTTATGTGCGGGGTTCCCCTTAATATCCATACAAGACCCAAAGGGGCTGGTAATGGGCTGGGGTAGGGGGGGGGGGGGTCATGGGGTAGCTATGCCATTTTTCTTAAAGATTTTCATCCATATTACCGGGACCAGACATTACATTAAAGCCGCAAGCAGTTTTAAATGGCTTTTTTTTCCTTTAGAAGTGTCATTTTGTGCAGGGACAGTTCTAAACACGGGAAACACGTGGCACTTCACAGGCATACTTTAGACACCCCCCAGGTACGATATTTAAAGGAATATTTGACTTTTTTTTTTCACTTTATGCATCATTAAAATGACTGCTCCCGAAAAACGACCGTTTTTAAAACTTCTTTTTGCATTGATACATGTCCCCTGGTGCAGAACCCGGGTTCCCAAACCCTTTTTAGGACAATAACATGCATAATAGTTGTTATAATTAGCACTTTAGAATTCGAACGTTCGCATCCATTGTATTTAATAGGGTTCTAATGTTCGTACGAACTTTCGGTCCGTTCGCGGGTTCTGGTGCGAACCGAACCCGGGGGTGTTCGGCTCATCACTATCTGTGCTATAGACGAAAGATGGCTACAGCGCGGGCTTAATTTCCCGGGAGGGCATACATGGACGTCCTGTGATCACGCTGCCTGCGCGCCCCCTGCAGCACTAATTATCAGTGTCCTGATTATCAGTGCAGTCCCAACAGTGCCCCCCCAGGGCTGCCCATCAGTTCCTCCTCATCAGTGTTACCTATCAGTGCTGCCTAGCGTTACCACCTATCAGTGTCCATCAGTCCCGCCTCATCAGTGCAGCCTATCAGTCCCGCCTCATCAGTGCAGCCTATCAGTGTCCATCAGTCCCACCTCATCAGTGTCCATCAGTGCAGCCTATCAGTGTCCATCAGTCCCGCCTCATTAGTGCTGTTTTTAGTGTCCATCAGTGCAGACTATCAGTGTCCATCAGTCCCACCTCATCAGTGCAGCTTTTCAGTGTCCATCAATCCCACCTCATCAGTGCAGCTTTTCAGTGTCCATCAGTGCAGCCTATCAGTACCGCCTCATCAGTTCAGCCTATCAGTGTCCATTGGTCGTGCCTCATCAATGCAGCTTTTCAGTGTCCATCAGTGCAGCCTATCAGTGTTTATCAGTCCTGCCTCATCAGTGTCCATCAGTCCCGCCTCATCAGTGCAGCTTTTCAGTGTCCATCAGTGCAGCCTATCAGTGTCCATCAGTCCCGCCTCATCAGTGCAGCTTTTCAGCGTCCATTAGTTCCGCCTCATCAGTGTCCATCAGTGCAGCCTATCAGTGTCCATCAGTTGGGCCTCATCAGTGCAGCCTATCAGTGTCCATCAGTGCAGCCTATCAGTGTCCATCAGTCCCGCCTCATCAGTGCAGCTTTTCAGTGTCCATCAGTGCAGCCTGTCAGTGATTATCAGTTTCGCCTCATCAGAGCAGCTTTTCAGTGTCCATCAGTGCAGCCTCATCGGTGCAGCTTTTCAGTGTCCATTAGTGCAGCCTATCAGTGGCCATCAGTCCAGCTTTTCAGTGTCCATCCGTGCAGCCTATCAGTGTCCATCAGTCCGGCCTCATCAGTGCAGCTTTTCAGTGTCCATCAGTGCAGCCTATCAGTACCGCCTCATCAGTTCAGCCTATCAGTGTCCATTGGTCCTGCCTCATCAATGCAGCTTTTCAGTGTCCATCAGTGCAGCCTATCAGTGTTTATCAGTCCTGCCTCATCAGTGTCCATCAGTCCCGCCTCATCGGTGCAGCTTTTCAGTGTCCATCAGTCCCGCCTATCAGTGTCCATCAGTCCCGCCTCATCGGTGCAGCTTTTCAGCATCCATTAGTGCAGCCTATCAGTGTCCATCAGTCCCGCCTCATCAGTGTCCATCAGTGCAGCCTATCAGTGTCCATCAGTTGGGCCTCATCAGTGCAGCCTATCAGTGTCCATCAGTGCAGCCTATCAGTGTCCATCAGTCCCACCTCATCAGTGCAGCTTTTCAGTGTTCATCAGTCCCGCCTCATCAGTGCAGCCTATCAGTGTCCATCGATCCTGCCTCATCAATGCAGCTTTTCAGTGTCCATCAGTCCCACCTCATCAGTGCAGCTTTTCAGTGTCCATCAGTCCCACCTCATCAATGCAGCCTATCAGTGTGCATCAGTACCGCCTCATCAGTGCAGCCTATCAGTGTATCCTATTGTGTCCATCAGTACTGCCTCATCAGTGTCCATCAGTACTGCCTCATCAGTGCAGCCTATCAGTACTGCCTCATCAGTGCAACCTATCAGTGTCCATCAGTACTGCCTCATCAGTGCACATCAATGAAGGAGAAAAATTACCTGTTTGCAAAATTGTATAGCAAACTATGAAAACTTTTCTGTTTTTTTTCAAAAATGTTTGTTTTTTCGCTTGTTTAGCAAAGAACAAAAAACCCAGTGGTGTTTAAATACCACCAAAAAGAAAGCTCTAGCTCAAAATAACAAAACAAAACGATAACAATGTCATATGGGGAAGGAAGGGGGTAAAAGTGCCCGGTAGGTAAGGGGTTAAGCGAGGCACAGATTATTTCTACCATTTGGTGCAATTTTCCTGGGTGGGAATTGGAAATCAGTTTAGCTGAAAGCTCCCCACGGATCCCTATTCCTGATATGTGTAGAGCAGTGATGATAGAAATGCAGTACATAGTCCATCAAGCGTTGTTGTTCCAAGCAAGTTTCCAGCTAGTCTGACAGGATCCAGGAGCTGGGAGGGGCCAGCGTTGATTGATCGCGATGGGGGCGGGCCTACAACAAGTGACAGCACAAGAATGTTTACAGGGATCCGTGGAGCGCCGCTGCCTGGCTGGAAAACGTCACGCGGATTGACAACACCGACTTCTAGGACTCTGGGCCGCGATTGGCTAAACCCAGTTACAGCGTCCCGCTATTGGCTGCCCGAAAAGATGGGATGGAAGGTGATTAATGCTGTGTGTTGCTGGATTCCGATTTGATTGACAGAGCGTTCTCGAGTCTGATTGGTTCGCTGGGACCGGCCGCCCGTAGGCATTGGCTGTACGTGTTGCACGCTAAACGCTGATTGGGTGAGGGGAAGCGAGGGAGGGCAGTTAGTGAGGCCCCAGGAGGTGCCTTACTGCTGCTGCTGTTGCTGTAGGGAGAGATCGGAACGGAGAAGTGCGGAGGGGCCGGGGAGAGGTGATGGTTCCGTGGTGTTGAAGTGGTGGAGGGGAGCCGGGATGGCGCGGAGCCCCAAGGAGGGCAGTGTGTCTCCCTCCGCCAGTCTTCGTGGGACCAGGGAGACCCTCAGCGATCCGGAACTCGAGTCTGTCGGCTCCGACTCCGAGATCAACGGCTTCACTGTGGAGAGAAGGACCGACAAGTACGGCTTCCTGCTGAAGAGTGATGTGGACGGGAGACGGTGAGTGCACGATGTCTGTGGTCTGTCAGCTGTCACTTGTCATGTGTGTCACTGGAGCCCAGGACCGAGCTGTCACCCCACCATTTTATATACAATCCATACATTTACTGTGCGATTCAATCGTACAATCGCCGTGCCATCAGGTACAATCGCCGTGCCATCAGGTACAATCGCTGTGCCATCAGATCCAATCGTACAATCGCCGTGCCATCAGGTACAATCGCCGTGCCATCAGGTACAATCGCCGTGCCATCAGGTACAATCGCCGTGCCATCAGATCCAATCGTACAATCGCCGTGCCATCAGATCCAGTCCTACAATCGCGTGCCATCAGATCCAATCGTCATGGCATCAGATCCAATCATACAATTGCGTGCCATCAGATCCAATCATAGTGGCATCAGATCCAATCGTACAATCGCCGTGCCATCAGATCCAATCGTAGTGGCATCAGATCCAATCGTACAATCGCCGTGCCATCAGATCCAATCGTAGTGGCATCAGATCCAATCATCGTGCCATCGGATCCAATCATCGTGGCATCAGATCCAATCGTCGTGCCATCAGATCCAATCGTACAATCGCGTGCCATCAGATCCAATCGTACAATCGCGTGCCATCAGATCCAATCGTAGTGGCATCAGATCCAATCGTACAATCGCCGTGCCATCAGATCCAATCGTAGTGGCATCAGATCCAATCATCGTGCCATCGGATCCAATCGTCGTGGCATCAGATCCAATCGTCGTGGCATCAGATCCAATCGTCGTGCCATCAGATCCAATCGTACAATCGCGTGCCATCAGATCCAATCATACAATCGCGTGCCATCAGATCCAATCGTAGTGGCATCAGATCCAATCGTACAATCGTCGTGGCATCAGATCCAATCGTACAATCGCCGTGCCATCAGATCCAATCGTAGTGGCATCAGATCCAATCGTACAATCATCGTGGCATCAGATCCAATCGTCGTGGCATCAGATCCAATCGTTGTGCCATCAGATCCAATCGTACAATCGCTGTGCCATCAGATCCAATCATACAATCGACGTGCCACTGGATCCAATCATCAGATCCAATCGTCGTGCCATCAGATATATACTAAAAAATCCTTCCATGCCAATACATGTTTCCATAAATGATCAATTTCTTTTCCATATCATCTCTCTCGATAGGAATAATTCATACATAGCTGGCAGCCCAACCAATCAACATTACACATACATGGGGAAGTGGATTCCAATCGATCGTTGAGAAGCAATCATAAGTTATTGATCTCATCATCCGATTTTTCCAAAAATGATTGTGTTCATGATCACAGTATCAGTGCTGCCAATTGATGCAAAACGATCCAATGATTTTCCACCCTGGGTGATCAACTCCTATTGAGTCAAAATCAATCAGAACGGAAGTTTTAGCTATTCTAATGTTTTGATTGAGTCACACATTGATCAGATAAAATCAGAGCCTGTGTGGCCACCATTAGGCTCCCCATACACCTTACAATCTCTGTACAATTCACTTTAGATCGCTGTAATATGATCGGACCCTCCATTCACCCGTATGGAGCGGCGGATGTCAGCGGTGACCTGTCCTCTGACACCCGCTGCTATCCAATCTGATCCTGCCTGCAAAATCCAGACAGATGGTGGTCCTATTCCCCATCGGTCTTTGGGATCGGAGGCGATCAGATGAAAAGGCACAGGCGGTCCATCTTTACTTGATCTCCCCATAGAGGATAACGGGACTGTGTCCTTCTCTGCTCAGCACAGTGAGTGGAGACAGACCTGTCATCCTCCAGAAGGGATCAGTGGGAGGAGCCTAACACAGAATGAGGGAGATTTCCTAAAAATGGAGCTGCTGTGCATAGTAACCAATCCGCTCCTAACTTCAGCTTGCTCAATTAACTACTTCCGGACCGCCCACCACACATATACTGCAGCAGGGCGGTCCGGCTGCATGAAACAACGTACCTGTATGTTCGCACTTCCTGGTCTGGGGCGTGCGCCGCCGACTACCCACTCCCGCTGTGATTGGACACAGCAGGAGCCAATCAGCGGGTCCGACAGCTACTTTGATGTGACTTGAGTACCATAGAGTGTAATAAGTTGCAGTGAAAATTGTGTGACTTTAGAGTCGCACTTGTGTGAAGCGAGCCTGATGACTTCTTTTGTACTGAACTGTCTTCAACAATATTATCAGCTTATCCAGCCAGCTTATGACAACTACAAAACCCCTCTGCTCTGGAGCTGAGAAGGGGGGAGGGGCAGGTTGTTTTGTAGTACAAATCAGGAGAGCAGTCTAGGGTGACAACGTTGTTCCTTCATAGATAGTGAAGTCACTGAGTGTTGTCACCCCAAGACAGGAAGTGTGTTACTGGCAAGATCATCAGGTGATAAAAGAAAACGAATGTAGCCACCACAGCTAAGGATTGGTAACCTGAAATATGACATTCCTGTTTTTAAGCCCCGTACACACGATCCGAAAATCGTACGAAAAATGCCCCTTTCGAAACGATCGTACGATAATCGGATCGTTAGTACAGAGCTTTCGAGAGCCGATCAGGATAGTTCATCCGATATTCTATCGGACATTCACGGAAATTTTTTTCAGAAGGGCAAGAATGAGATCTCTGTGTGATCGGTTTCCCATGGCAACGTAATCATACCCCTTTTTTTCCATTGCTGGGCAAATATGTGTAGAGAAAGCGTATTGGCTGTCAGTATAAATATCTATACGAGAATTTGTGACTTTAGTAAACTCATCAGATTCGACGAGAGATTAGCATGCAAAAAAAACAGACGATCATTCGTCCGATAATCGGATCGTGTGTACCGGGCATTAGACCCCTTTCACACTGGGTCGGTTTGCAGGCGCTATTGTGCTAAAAATAGCGCCTAAAAACCGACCTGAAACAGCGGCTGCTGCTTCTCCAGTGTGAAAGCCTAAGGGCTTTCACACTGAAGCGGTGCGCTAGCAGGACCGCTCCAAAAGTCCTGCTAGCCGCATCTTTGGCGCGGTGTGTATACCGCTCCAGCCCATTGAAAGCAATGGGACACCGCGGCTATAGCGCCTCTGCAGAGGCGCTTTGCGGTGGTTTTTAATCCTTTTTCGGCCGCTAGCTGGGGTAAAACCGCACCGCTAGCAGCTGAATACCGTTGCAAAATTAGCGGTAAAGCGCCGCTAAAAATAGCGGCGCTTTACCGCTCCCGTCCCAGTGTGAAAGGGGGCTTAGGATTTAGACATGCTTTAAGAGCTGCGTGGAAAGCTGGGCAGACACTGTACAATCTCCTTTTAGATCTGCAAAGTATTATGTAATTAAAGGGCCTTTGTGATTTGGATAGAAGTTCTTTGGATTGTATAGGTTTGTCGTCTTATATTGCATAGTTTTGGTAAATGTGATTTTATAAAGGGATTGTACAATCGGATTGTAGTGTGTATGGCGACTCTTAGACCCCATACACACTATTCAATTTTCTGCAGATTTACCAAAACCATGTAGTGTAAGGGCCTGCCTGATTGCATACAGATTGAAACTCTTAAGGTTTGACCTCATATTATATGATTTTGGTAAATCTGAAGACGAAAATCTAATGGTGTGTATGGGGCTTAAGTCTTCAGGGGTGAATTATGCTTTTACATGGTCCCTCGCACTGTATTTGTCACTAGTGGGGCTGCAGAGTGTGTAATAAGCTGGCCATACACTGAGCCAATTTCAGCAGGGGTCCTAATGACATTTGATTAGTGGGGTGGTCACGTTGGCACCACTTTGCCCGACATCCTTTGAAAAGAGAAGTCTTGCAGTGTATGGCCAGCTTTAGATCAAAGTGACACTATTGGGGTGATAGTGGGTGTTCTATCGATGTCACTGGTTATTTTTTTTTCGTTTGAGGTCAGAGCATTGTGTCCTGCTAATGTCTGGAGGGTATGTGTCCCATAAGTGGGTTGCTAAACATTACAATCTGAGTTTACAATACGCTTTCCATCCCCCAGGGACTATCTGATTGGATATGACTGGTCTCTTTAGGTTGGCCCTCGTACTACTTGGTTGTTGGGTAGTGGAGATTGTACAATCACATTGGAACATATGTGGCCACCTTAGTGGTTTTTCAGTAGGATGTATATATAATTCTAAGTGTCACATCAGGTTCCTGTTTCCTTCAGTTACATGTTGATGACCCCTTTATCACATATGAAGGTTGTCATTGATCCAGGCCATGGTATAGGTAGGAGCCATGTGTCACGTTCAGCTGGGTTTGATCTAGAAAGCTGAAGACGTTTTGCAGAAGCGATAAAACCTCATCGGCGTCATGGAAGAAGCTGATTGTGATTTGTTGCTGTTCTCTTTATCACATGAAATGTAGGTCATCAATGGAGATGAGCTCAGGCTCTATTAGAATGACTCATGCTATTTTCTAGTCAAATCAGCTGCAGGCTGGGTCCTTCTCCCCATGTAAACAAAGGGGAGGGATGCTGGTGACATCAGTGCCCTTTATATGGACATGTGCCCGGATTTCAAGTTGAGTTTGGAGGATGCCCAAGTTCATCTCCAGCCATAAAGCTGTGAGCAGTGACACTTGCCGGTGTCCTATCATTCTGGGTCCCCCATCAGATAGTGCCTGGATTGGACTGCGCATGCGCAGCTGGAGATCATGGAAATCTCCGAACCTGATCAGCTATCCAGGCTCATTCCTTACCATCCTCATGGAGATGTTAAAAAAATAAAAAGCCAGGAGGCCGGGCGAGCGAAGCGAGGACGTGAGGCTGACTGGCCACTTACTGAGAATTCCACGTCACCCTGGACCCGGCCTGTTAACTGCGCATGCTCCAATAACTGCTGATGGAACAGATGTTAGTCTCTGAGATTTCCGTGATCTCCGCTTGCGCAGTCCACCCCGGGCACTATCTGATGGGGGGGGACCCATACTGATAGAACACCGGCCATGCCGTGCCGTAGTTTTACTGCTACAGTGCGGGCCGGCTGCTCAGAATCCTGTATATTTATGTGATTCTGCATTTCCAGGTAGGGGGCATGTGCCCGCCTGGCTGTGCTGTCACTGGCTCCAGCACATGCCAATCAGCGGTTCCCAGCCAATGATTTATGACCGGAACCCACTGATTGTCAGAGCAAGTGACAGGAGAGAGCTTTGTGTATGTAAACAATACAAAACTCTCTTCTGACAGCGGCAAAGTGCCGGTTTTTGTTTCCCTGCAAAGCAGGGTATAGAAACGGGCACATTGCTAAGTGAAATCGGTGCACATTGTTACGTACACAGTTAACCCTTTAATTGTCCCATGTTAACTCCTTGCCAGCCAGTTTCATTAGTACAGTGTTGGTGTATAATATTGGCACTGATCACTGTATTAGTGTCACTGGTAGTTAGCCAGTTCCCACAAAGTGTCAGATTGTCCGCCGCACTATTTTAGTCCTGCTGTAAGTTGCTGATCGCCACCAATTCTAGTCTTAAAAAAAAAAAAATTCCAGTATAGCGTCTACAAACTATGAGATGGAGATTGGTTTGTATGAAAAACCAATCAATATACACTTGTTGGGATTTTCTTTTTTTATTAAAGACATTTAGCAGAAAACATTTTGGCTTAAATTTATTAAGAAATTTCTTTCTTTCTTTTCTTTCTTTTCTTTCTTTCTTTCTTTCTTTCTTTCTTTCTTTCTTTCTTTCTTTCTTTCTTTCTTTCTTTCTTTCTTTCTTTCTTTCTTTCTTTCTTTCTTTCTTTCTTTCTTTCTTTCTTTCTTTCTTTCTTTCTTTCTTTCTTTCTTTCTTTCTTTCTTTCTTTCTTTCTTTCTTTCTTTCTTTCTTTCTTTCTTTCTTTCTTTCTTTCTTTCTTTCTTTCTTTCTTTCTTTCTTTCTTTCTTTCTTTCTTTCTCCCTAGTGGTGATCAAATACCACCAAAAGAAAGCTGTATTTGTGGGATTTTTTTTTTTAGTTTGGGTATAGCAAAGGGTGACTGTGCAGTCGCCAGTTAAAGTAACACAGTGGTGAATGGCAAAAAATGGCCTGGTCATGAAGGGGGGGGGGGGGGTGGGAAGCCTTCCGGAGCTGGAGTTACTGTAGATACCATGCCACTGCTGCTGGGTCTGGTGACTCAGATATCAGATCAGTGGGTTTTGGGGGCAGAATATGGGGGAAAAAAGGTGGTGACCTCTTTGAGCAAGTTCTGGATTATTACATAAAATAATTGTGATCTGATCATCACCTAAGCCCTCATTCACACAGGAATAACAATTAATATCCCCATGCAAAGGGCTGTCTTCAACACCCTGGGAGGTTTGGGTGTTCCATGAAGCGGTGTGAGGACAGTCTGTTGAAATGTGTGACAGGCATTGGCTGCACCGACCACCGATCTTTGCGCATCCTGGAGTGTGCCGTCCATGTGGGTCCAGAGCATGCCGATACCGAATGTGACTGTTTTTAAATAATATTTTTATACAGGAGATGGCTAGAGACTGGGGCCATGGTACAGGAGATCAGCCTCACCTGTGTCCCCAGTTCTGCAGCCTCACCTGTGTCCCCAGTTCTGCAGCCTCACCTGTGCAGGGGAAGAAAGGAGAGCCGCTGCAGCCTGGTGATTAGAGCGTCGGTAACATAACATCTTTAATTTCAATAGCTGTGTGTTCCCTGCAGCGCGCCATCACATACAGCCCCTCCCCCATGTCCGGGGAACTTTGATAGACCGATCACCCGTCCCAGGCTTGGACGGGTGATCTGTCTATCGAAGTGCCCGGACATGGGGGAGGGGCTGTATGTGATGGCGCGCCGCAGGGAACACACAGCTATTGAAATGAAAGCTGTTATGTTCCCAGCACTCTAATCCCCAGGCGGCAGCGGCTCTCCTCTCCCACATCGACACCCCCGTAATGGGCGGCACCAGGGGTGGGGGGCGGACCCCCGCCCCATTTTCGGCTCCAGTATTGGCCTAATTTCTGCCGAAAGAGCCATTATCGGCCGATATGTTTCGGTGGCCGAAATTTCGGTGCATCCCTAAACAGAAGTCTATGGCTCAGTGCAGGTAAACTGCTCTGCACCTGCGGATCAGTTTGAATGCAGCCCAGTAACCACTGCAGAACACACATGCCCATATATACTTGATTTAATAACAGTATTCTATTCCATCCCAAAGCAGGAGGTCGCGGGCCACATGTGGCCCCCGGGCCACTGGTTGGGCACCCCTGATGTAGAGATTTCAGTGTTAAGGTGGACTTAACCTTTAAACGTCAGATCACAGACAGATGCTGTGATCGCTGTAAATTTGTTCTGACACAACTTGGAACAAATTGGTCCATCCGTGATTACAAGCTGCTCTGCAAACCTTGGGTTCATCAACCCACACACAGTATTATCAGCACTTCTGGACACTCAGATGTTGTTTGACAAATATGAGACAGCTGGCAAGTTTTCTATTCCATTGTAACCTCCCATAATTGCCTGCTGAGTTCTTAAAAAAACAAAAAACAGGAGGGCGCACCGACCTAGTGTATTACCAGATAAAATCTTTATTAAAATGTATAAAAACAGCAATGGTACTACTCACAAGCAGAGCGTTAAAATGAGCTTTTTCTAGTGACCAGCCTGAATCATAGGACGACTGAAGTTAAAACTCGATGACCAGGGAGATAGATGGTACCTCAAATGTGCTGGACGGCTGACGCGTTTCCGGGGCGATGGCTGCAAGATTCCTAAAGTGTTGCCTGTTTACTGAGGAATGATCGACACGCCCCGCATACACCAAGACATCAGAGCGCAGGAGTATTGTTTTGCTGCTGAGTTCTTCCCTTGTTGGGCTGGTGAATGGAAGTGTTATCAAGCATGAGGCCTATATAACCATCTTTACCTGCTCATGATGATATGGGGTGATGATGATATGGGGTGCCCTTGCACTGATATTTGTAGGGTGCCTACAGAAAGAGACCAATAACTGTGTTGCATTTCTTCCATTTGTGGTCTGGTGAAGGCTCTGGTCTTTGGGAACCCTTTTTGTAACGCTTTTGTACATCAACATCTTTGATTAGGCCACATTGCACCTCAACCAAATTCTGATGTGAAAGGCAAGTCACCAGCAGTGTGTCTTTGTTTGTTTTTATTAAGACGCACCTGAACTGATTGACATTTGTGACCCGTTGATTGCAATATTGGGTCCAGTTACCCCATTTTGAGGCCAAGCAGCGTCTGTCTGAATGGACAGACAGAGCAGTGGCTTAGGAGCGAGCCTGATCCAGTGTGCCCATAGGACGCTGATTGTTCTGGGGGCGCTCAGCAGGAGGGATGGGATAGGTTACTCATGGATGTCCCGCTGAGGGATCGTATAACCCCTGTCCTCTGCGCCTTGCACTGGCTGCCGGTCCACTATCGCACCTTATTTAAGGCCGGATGTATTCTGTTTAAGATAATAAGAGGTCTGGCCCCAAGCTATCTCTGCTCTCGTTTTCATAAACGAGCTTTTGTTAGATCACTCAGATCTACCAGCAGAGATCTCCTCTACATCTCGGTGCCCAAGAAGATCCGGCGTGGTGGTCGGGCCTTCTCCTACCAGGGTGCCGTTCTGTGGAATAGCCTCCCTGACGAGCTCCAGGAGGCCCCTACTATTCCGGTTTTCCGTGGGTTACTGAAGACTTGGCTTTTCACACAAGCCTTCCCTGCGTAGCCTCTCTCTTCCACCCTTTGTGCTGCTTCTGGTTCCTGGGTCCTCTTTTCCCAGGAACTTTGCTATGTGCGTTGGGACCCTTCGGGGTAAGACAGCGCTATATTAACCACTTCCCTACCCAGCCATAGACAAATGACGTCCACAGATGGGATCTCCCATCCTGGGTGGACGTCATATGACGTCCTCGGCTTTGTAGGGGGATATCTGAATGATGCCTGCAGCTAGAGGCATCATTCAGATATCCTTTTAAAGTGCCGGCGATTCTGTGCACCATAAGAACAATCATAGCGGCGGTTCCGCCGCTTGATCGTTCTTATAGGCGGCGGGAGGGGACACCCCCCCCTCCCGCCGCCATCCGGTGCTTCTCCGGGCTCCCCCGTGCGATCGGGGACCCGGAGCGAATCTTCCGGCATCGTTGGTGGAGTCACGTGATGAGCATAGAGATGACTGGTGACCAGATGGTCACCAGTCATCTCTATGATCGTCGGAGGCCCGGGCGCGATGTGATGACGTCACGCCCGGGTCCTCAAATGTAAACAAAGCTGCCATTGCGGCTGTAAGTATGAAATCAGTGAAAAAATTTTCACTGATCTCATGCTTTCCAGCCTGGAGGAGAGATGTGGGGTCCTATTGACCCCGCATCTCTCAATAAAGAGAACCTGTCACACACATTCCTATTACAAGGGATGTTTACATTCCTTGTAATAGGAATAAAAGTGATCAAAAAAAAAAAAAAAAAAGTAAAATCATTGTAAAAAAATAAATAAATAAGTAAAATAAATAAATAAATAAATAATAAAAAAAAAAATTAAATGCCCCTGTCCCCGGTAGCTCGCAATCAGAAGCGAATGCACACGTAAGTCGCCCACATATGTAAACGCCGGCATATGTAAACGCCGGTCAAACCACGCATGTGAGGTATCGCCGCGTGCGTTAGAGCGCGTGCAACAATTCTAGCACTAAACCTCCTCTGTAATTCTAACCTGGTAACCTGTAAAAAAAATTAAAGCGTCGCCTATGGAGATTTTTAAGTACCGAAGTTTGGCGCCATTCCATGAGTGTGCGCAATTTTAAAGCGTGACATGTTGGGTATCTATTTACTCGGCGTAACATTATCTTTCATATGTTCCCAAAAAATTGGGCTAACTTTACTGTTTTGTTATTTTTTAATTCATGAAACCATTTTTTTTTTTTTTTTAAAAAGGCGTTTGAAAAATTATTGCGCAAATATTGTGCAAGAAAAAATGTTGCAATGACCGTCATTTTATTCCCTAGGGTGTCTGCTAAAAAAACATATATAATGTTTGGGGGTTCTGAGTAATTTTCTAGCAAAAGAATGATGATTTGTACATGTAGGAGAGAAGTGCCAAAATAGGCCCGGTATTGAATAGGTACAAAAAGCCCTGTATTGAAGTGGTTAAGATACCACTCAATTCAGGAAAGCCCAGAAGAGGAGGATCTGGGCTGCTCTGTGCAAAATCACTGCACAGAGCAGGGAAGTATAAGGCCCCTTTCACACTAGCGGACTGTATGTCCGCTTTTTCATCCATCCGTTTAAGGATGAAAAAGGGACATACATTGGTCCCTATGAGATCGCGGGTGTCAGCAGATGAACATCCACTGACACCCGCTCTCATCCGGGTCCGCAATCCTCCGATTCTGCAGACGGAGGAAAATCCTATTTTTCTATCCGTCTGCGGAGCGGATCGGATGAACGCGGACAGACAGTCCGTGTTCATCCGATTTCCCCCCCCATAGGGGAGAGCGGAGATGTGACAGGGTGGTCCCTGCAAAGTGTGCGGGGACCGCCCTGTCATCCGCCGGCTCAGCGGGGATCAACGGAGCGATCCCCATTGAGCAAGCGGAGGTTCACGGGGCGGATCCTCGCGCATCCGTCCTGTGTGAAAGGGGCCTAACATGTTTGTTTAAAAAACAAACATAGCCTTTTAGGCCCCATGCACACAGGGCGTTTTTTACAGCTTAAAAACGCCTGTCCATGTTTTGTAAAAAAATTTTGACCTTTTTTAAAAAAAAAAAAAATCCTGGAGCTCAAAAACGCAAATCGCTGCGTTTTTGCGCGTTGGGCGTTTTTGCAGCTCAAACCTGGAGCTCCAGAACGCACTGGAATTGGGTTTTTTTTGCAGCTGTAAAACGCCTATGCCACTTGGAGCTCATAAAAGCTCTATGTGTGCATGACACAATAGAATAACCTGGATGGGCGTTTTGCAGCTGGAAAAAAAAAAACGTCTAACGCTGCTGTTAGCAGCTGCAAAAACGCCCTGTGTGCATGGGGCCTTAATATCACTTTAAGCTTTGACAAGAAAAAATACAAGCCGATTGGGTTCTTTGCAGAGCTGCACCAGATTTTGCACTTTCCAGTTTTAGTAAAGCAACCCCATTGCCATCATGTAGATTGTAGAATCTTCCTGTAATAAAGACCGGTCACTGCTGCGCTCTCTCCTTGTGCAGAGTGACTGGTCTTTTCTCCGCCCCTCCTGTCATTTTCTGCAGGCAGCCTGTGGTGGGTGGGGCCTGCTAGGCACCTCCTACAGCTCTGCTCTTTATATATGCTATGGACAGCACAGTGATGATTGCCCCACTAGGTTTATACAGCAATATCTGAGTTTGCAAAGACAGTTTGGTGCACACAAATTCTCTGTGGAGGAATACACTCCGATGAGAGTTTTTGTAGTTGGTATTCTGCTTTAAGTAAACGTGCAGCTCTGGAATTCTGACTTCACTTGCTGCATACTTATTCAGTGGCTCAAAGTTATGAAGCCGTAGACAGCCATGCAGTTTTGGATTTTAGAAGGAGGCCAGCAAACATAGTACAGGTTCGCTGTAAACGAGATTGTGGTCTGGATGAAGATCAGATGAACCTATAAGAAGCAGTCATGGGATAATCCTTTTTGGATGAGTTGCGGATGAACCAAACGCACATGTTGGGGTTATGTTGATAGTGGATGTCTTTTGCTGAATGCTGTGATCTGGGTGTATGTTCCTGTATATTCTATTGGGACATTTACTCATGCGACACCCCCTATGGTGACTGTTACAGGCAGAGTATGTTGCCTATCCTGTTTCCGGTTATCGTATATCAGGGATATGCAATTTAGCGGACCTCCAGCTGTTGCCAAACTACAAGTCCCATGAGGCATAGCGAGACTCTGACAGCAGCAAGCATGACACCCAGAGGCAGAGGCATGATGGGACTTGTAGTTTTGCAACAGCTGGAGGTCCGCTAATTGCATATCCCTGTCGTATATTGTCACTGCAAAGGCCATGATAATCCTCTGGCTATCAGTATACATGACCAGGTATGACTGTTTAATGATGGGAGATAACTGTGCTAAAATAAATACTCACCAGCCACTTTATTTGGTACACCTTGCTAGTACCGAGTTGGACCCACTTTTGCCTTCAGAACGGCCTTTAATTCTTTGACATAAATTCAACAATGTGATGGAAACATTCCTTAGAGATTTTGCTCCATAGTGACATGATAGCATTACGCAGTTGCTGCAGATTTGTCGGCTGCACATCCATGATGAGAATCTCCCATTCCACCACATCCCAAAGGTGCTCTATTGGATTGAGATCTGGTGACTGTGGAGGCCATTGGAGTACACTGACCTCATTGTCATGTTCAAGAAACCAGTGGTGAGATGATTTGATCTTTGTGACATGGTGCATTATCCTGCTGGAAGTAGCCATCAGAAGATGGGTACACTGTAGTCATAAAGGGATGGACATGGTCAGCAACAATACTCAGGTAGGCCTTGGTGTTTAAACGATACTCAATTGGTACTAAGGCCCCTTTCACACTGGGGCGTTTTTCATGCGGTTTAGCGCTAATAATAGCGCTGTTATACCGCATGAAATAATCCTGCCCTGTGCCTTCAATGTGAAAGCCCGAAGGCTTTCACACTGAAGCGGTGCGCTAGCAGGACCGCTCCAAAAGTCCTGCTAGCCGCTTCTTTACAGCGGTAAAGGAGCGGTGTGTTCACCGCTCCTTTACCGCGGTCTCCCATTGAAATCAATGGGACAGCGCGGTAATACCGCCCGCAAACCGCGGCAATAGCCGCGGTTTGCGGGCGGTATTAACCCTTTTTCAGCCACTAGCGGGGGTTAAATTAACCCCCCTAGCGACCGCATACCGCGGTAAGAACGACAGTATAGCAGCGCTGAAAATCGCGCTGCTATACCGCCACCGCTCCTGCCCGCCCCAGTGTGAAAGGGGTCTAAGGGGCCCAAAGTGTGTCAAAAAATATCCTCCACACATTACACCACCACCACCAGCCTGAACCGTTGATACAAGGCATGATGGATCCATGCTTTCATGTTTTTTACACCAAATTCTGACCCCACCATCTGAATGTCACAGCTGAAATCCAGACTCGTCAGAACAGGCAACGTTTTTCCAATCTTCTATTGTCCAATTTTGGTGAGCCTGTGCGAATTGTAGCCTCAGTTTCCTGTTCTTAGCTGATAGGAGTGGCACCCAGTGTGGTCTTATGCTGCTGTAGCCAATCTGCTTCAAGGTTTCAATCATTTTATCAGTCTTTCACAGTTGTACAGGTTCCTCTCCTGTACTCAGACTGCTTACTCTAATTTCACTGGACACTGAGCTTCTCACAGCATGCGTTAAATGCTGGGGCCTCATTTCCTGGCTGAAGGACATCCAGTAGCATCTAGCCCTTTTTCCCCCAGCCTTGCCATCCTTGACCCACCCCTTTCATTCATTGTATTTCGGTACTTTCAATCATGGCTGTTCAGCACACATGTGGGTGTTGGCATAGTTTGCTCTTCACAGAAGCAATACACAGCTCCCTTCTGGCCCCTCCTGGCGGAGAGAACGGGTTAAATACAAATGCAGACCAGGCATTTTGACTTTACTGTGCTTATGCCAGGTCAATGACATGGTATAAAAACCAGGGACAGCCAAGCAACTGGCATTTTCACAAAGAAGCCTGTAATAATGGTCTTTGCGTTGCTCTCGGTGCAGGTTTTCATATCTGAATGAGAGTAGCATTGAGTCAAACCCTACTTCAGTTTTCCACTTTGATTTAAATGGCTTATTTATGCTGATGTATTTAAGGTCATACTGTGTCCATGACAATGGAGGGTGCACAATCAATGTGTGGCCCTGCATAGTCTGACCCATACCACTATTTGTATTTTACATAGGGAACCACAGGAAATAATTTAGAAAAGCGCTGCTCCAAAATGATCTGAAATCCTGATTATCGCTCTGTATTGCCTCTGTAGTATACCTATGACATTTATATTTTAGAAATGTTGTGTGTCTGTACAGGCTTTTTGGCTGATGTAATCAATTTGTTCCATGTCTTTTTTAGAAGTAGCCTTTAGCATTCTTTCAGTCTGCATAATGAGTAATAAAAATCTATTTCTGCTTTGCTGATACTCCAACATGCAAAGGACATTGCTGGTATGTTGCAGTAGGAGAATCAACAATGCTGGGCTTCCAAGCCCGACAATAGAGGGACTCGCAGAGATTCACAGACCTGCAAGAAATTGTATGTGTGCATCTCTCACCAAGAATTTCAGTTGTTTACAGAATCATTTTGTTGTCAAGTGTACCAGTCACAATGTATTCTGGTTCAATTAGGACCTAAACAGTGCCAAGAAAAAGCAGACAGCGGGCATAGGAAGCAAGTCACCACCAGTTTTGCGCACTTTCCACGTTCGGGGCTACTCGCTCGCACACCCGTCACATTGGAACACGCAGCTGGATGGGTGCAGGCGTTGTGTCCTAAAAGACTTTAATGGTCTTCCTACACGCAGCACCTGGAGTCTAGAGATGCTGAAACAATGGCGTGTTCACGGTATACGAGCCTAAATGCACGCGTTAAGGGCCCATTCACTCCAGAACGCAGTGCGGGAAACCTGAGTTCTGTGCGTGTTTCCCCGCACCGCGCTCAAAAGGCACTGAGTGTGCGATCTGCTGCCGGGTGTCAATGTAATCCTAACAACCTCCCAAATGCATATTGCAAATGCAGTGCATTTGTTTGCACCGGATCACATGGCACTGCAGTACCAGGCGATCTGGTGTGTGTGTGTGTGTGTGTGTGTGTGTTGACAGTCTGAGCCCAACTATTTGCTCAGACACCCCCTAAATTATAATAGCGCTACAATCATTGGGGGCAGGGCGCTACATATTTTTTAGCTTTTTGTCAGGATTTTGTTTTCATTACCAGGCTGCCTTGTTGAGAACCCCAGTCCTGTCATGGGGTCACAGCACTGCAATAAAAACCCAACGGAGCTCTACGTTGGCTGCAGTTGGGCTTTAAAACACATATAAGATCCGTTTGGACTTTATTTTTATTCTTATAGTAAAAGTATACCCTAAACCTCAAAAAGCACATGTACATTAGCCCATAAACCGTTTACTTTAAGGGCTCATTCACACAGGCCCACAGGTATAATGCATTGTTTTATCATGTGGCCTGGTGTATGTGTGAGGTCTGGCAGGGAGCCATGTGATGCTTGTTTGAGCCAATTCACACCGGAAATTGTTTAGAAATGCACTGTGTGTTTGTTCTGTGAGGGGCGATTTCAGCGCATCAAATGTAGTGCATACACTACTTTTGGTAACTCGCATTGCATGGTACTTCTGTACCAAGCAATCCAATGTGGGCAAACGCACTGCGTTTATGACCCGTGTTTGGGGTGTCATTAAGTTAATATTGATACCTGCTGAAGTTTGGAACTGCAGTGCGTTTTGAACAAATGCAGGTTTCCCACACCCTGTTCTGGTATGAATGGGCCCTTTTAGCACATTGCACCATTTGTTTGTTTTGTTTTTTTACTTTATTTGAAGTGTTGTATAGTGACACTTCATGTCTCTGTAGAACATCCCAATGCTGAGGAAACATGCAGTGCGTCTAAATTTTTCTACATCACACCTGCATTGTAGTGTTAACAGGGCATGTAGAAAACAATTGTTTTCCATGCGGCCTTACCGTGATCTGTATTTTGTCTTGTGCAGGAAAACACAGGTCACCTCATATAGGGCCAGTTAACACCACGTGCAGTTCAGTGCGTTTTTTTTTTTTGCATGGAAAGTAGGTTGCATGGTTTTCAATAGCATAGTTCACACCAGTGCTTCCAGTTACAGGAAAAAAAAAGTAGAACATGCTGCATTTTTCCTGCACTGGAACACTGTGTAAAACGCATCAAAGGTTAAGAAAAAAAGAGGGAAAAACACTGGACTGCCCCAAAAACACACTGGAACGCATAAAAAAACGTGCATGCAGAAAAGCATCCAGACTGCGTTTCTATGGTGTGAACTGGCCCTTAGTGTGAATGTACCCTTCATGTTTTTGCATAAGACTTGGATATTGTTAGCACAGCCTGATATTTAAAATGAGAATCTGTGTTCAGCTTTTGTGTTGCGGTTGCTTTGTAAATATTGTCTCCTGTTGTAAAAATCTTGAGGCATTTTGTCTTTAGTCTACCAGCGCTGGAAAGTAAGGCCTCATGCCCACTGGCGTTTTTACAGCTGCGTTTTTTGCAGCTTAAAAACGCCTGTCCATGTTATTGTAAATTTTTTTTTTTTTTTTTTTTCTTTTAAAAAAAAAAAAAAAGTCGGAGCTAAAAACGCGACCGCGCGTTAGTGCGCGTTTTTGCGCGTTTTTTGACGCTCGCATTTTTTTCTGCCTAATTCTGACGCTGAGGAACGCACTGGTCCTGGGTTTTTTTTACAGCTTAAAATCGTCTATGCTATTTGCAGCTCAAAAACGTCTAGGTGGGCATGAAGCTATAGACTAACATGGACAGGCGTTTTTAAGCTGTAAAAAACGCTCAAAAACGCGGCTGTAAAACGTCCGTGGGCATGAGGCCTAAAGCCTGACTGAATCATGAAATCTCCCTTTGCAGTCATTGTGACACAAACAACATTGTTTTGTTGCAGTGGTTTTCATGAGGTAAGTGTGATGACGATATTCAGTTCTCACCGTTGCTCACTAGGCAGTGTCTGGTGTGGACCTGATAATCGCATTTTACCTCAGGGTTACATCTTTCAAATACTTTCACTCTGTTTATGCAGGATTCCACACTGACGTTTGTACTTGTGTAGTAGCAACTGTTCAGTGAGACCGTGTTGGAAATGAAGATAAAAAGGGAAAAAACATATAAATATTTATGGTGTGTTAGAACTTGTTCACATGTGTGGCTGTTCTACCAGCCCTCTGAAAAGCAATACGCGGTGGAACTTTTTCAGAGGGCATTTGAGAGGCAGTGAGGAGGCTCAAAATTCTGACTCGCAGCACTGCAGCCAATTGCATTGCACGCTGTTGCATCTCAGCCCCAGTCACTTGAATGGGTTGTGTTCGGCAACGGTACCATCTGCTTAAAGGAACATGCCGTTTAACGTTTGCCACGAAGCAGCACAGCCATGGAATGAGTACAGCTTTAAGTGGCTGCTTGCCCTAGTTTAGGTGGGGAGTTGGGGGACAGTAAAGGACCCAGTCACACTAGGAACTGCATTCCTATGCAGGTCTGTGCAGTGCGATTTTAGCCCTATTCATTTGAATGATCTGAAATTGCACTGCAGCAAAAGTAGTGCATGCGCTACTTTTTGAAATACACGGCAACCGCATTGCATGGTACTTTTTATGCCATTCGATCCAATGCGTGCAAACGCACTTTGGGTGTCGTTGACTTTGCACTGACCCCCACAGCAAAGCGCAAGGGCAGTGCGATTGGAATGCGGTGCGTGAAGCCGCACAGGAATGCGGCTGTCCCCCACTGCATTCTAATGTGAACGGGCTCTAAAACCACAGCTTAACCACCTTCTTTGACTGCCCCAAACACCCATGTGAAGAAATCTTTAGGGCTCATTTAACCTTGCGATTGGGAGCATGGTAAAAACACATGGTTAGGCTGCATTCTTTTTAGTACCCCCCCCCCCCCTAACCGTAATGGATGGATGTATACACATGCCATTGCATTATCTTCCCTGTCTCGGTACAGCAGACAGTACTGACACCGGACATGGTCCTGTTCAAGCGAATGGGGCCACACTACAATTGGATGCAATTCATGTGGCTATGGTGTGAGGGTGTGACATATATGGGGTTCTAACACGTGGTGATGAGACAACATAACACCTCTTCCCCCACCTGTCAAACTCCTCCTAACAAGCAATGTGACCAAGAATCACTTCTCAGAGGCAGAGCATTGACCGCTGCTAGTGTAAACATAGCCTTAGAGCATGTTCACATTGGTGTGCTGTGGTTTGGGTACAGAGCGATTTTTGTATGTGTTTTATACAAATAGATTTAGGTGCTTTCCCATTGGCTTCTATTAGACTGCGTTTTTTGAAAGCGCATCAAAGATGCAGCATGCAGGACTCTGAGCTTTCATGAAAACACACAGTCTAATATAAGTCAATGGGATTGCACCTAAAACTGCGTGTAAAACCCATATACAATCGCATTGTGCCCAAACCGCAGCACGCTGATGTAGAGGCTGGGAACTGAAGGGGGGCTGTGTGTGGTTGGTGTAACGCACAGTACATATAAATTGTGTAGCAAATCTCACCGAGCTAATCGCTTTACTTTGATTTGCTGTGGATGGCGAGGACCCTTTCACATCTATCCTATATGCAGGAACATAATTATTATAAATGTACAAAACGCACAATAAAATCATGACGCTTAAATTGTGCAAAAGTTTGCGTTAAAGTGAAACTCAAAAAGTATAGGGGACATTTAAAAATGTTTGCGCCTAAGCAGTACCCTGAAAAATCAACTTTTTTTTTTTTTTTTTACTTCCACCAGAAAATTAGCAGTGCATATCCTGGTATGTAAGCGTGCCTAGGCACTTCCTGCGCCTCCAGTGCCTTTGCGTCCGGGAACTATTATCTAATTGTAGGAAAATCTCTCCCTACTGAACAATTTTTTTTTTTTTTTTTTTTTTGGGCAGGAGTTCTACTTTAGGAAGTAGACAAATCTATTGGTTATTTTTTTTTTTTTTTAAAACAAACTGCCTAACCTCAGGAAATCAAGGCTCACCATACTTACCACTAGTTGATATATTTATAAACGTTTTTCATCTTTAGTTCCTCATTAAGATCCTCTTTCCATGTACAACGGGGAACTGTAATGTAAAAATAACACTGGATATACTTCTGTCTTGAACAATGAGCAAAGGGAGGATAAGAATAGTGTTGTTTTTTTTTTTTTTTTTTTTTTCAAGATCACAATGTATCATTGTGTTACTTTTTGTTCTTCCTAGTATTTTTATAAAATGGCTTCTGTTTTTAGAGCAAGGTAGCTTCTTCAGGTTTTATTTATTCATGTAAAACCCAGATCATTTTAATCACCCCAGCCAGTGTTTGTGTTACCAAACCCTCCATTTAATGTATCTGGTCTCCCACGGTACACAGAACATGGAAATGCAATTATTTTATTAAATATAAACTGCTAAATACCTTTTCTCATCAGCAGTATATAGCAGTCTTTTGACTTCTATCAGTGTCTGGTCGAGCACTGGTTAAAGCTTGTAGGAGGAGTTTTCATTCTCCTCTGCAGGACCCCTGACCCTCTGTGTGGACTGTGCGGATTGGTCCTGTGCTGATCTCATGCACCCTCCCAAGAAAACAAACTCTAGTAATACACAATACGCAGAGTAGAGCTGCACGATTCTGGCCAAAATGAGAATCACGATTCTTTTGCTTAGAATGAAGATCGCGATTCTCTCACGATTCTCGCGGAGTAAAATTTTTCACCTTATACAAAAAAAAAAATTGGGCTAACTTTACTGGTTAGTTTAAAAAAAAAAAAAAAAAGTAAATTTTTCCCCACAAAATTGTATTTGAAAGACTGCTGCGCAAGTACAGTGTGACATAAAAGATTGCAACAACCACCATTTTATCATCTAGGCAGGTGGGATGTTCTTCATGTATGAGGAGGAAGGTGTGAGGACAGGTGGGGGTGTTCTTCATGTATGAGAAGGAAGGTGTGAGGACAGGTGGGGGGTGTTCATGTATGAGGAGGAAGGTGTGATGACACAGGTGGGGGTGTTTATGTATGAGGAGGAAGGTGTGAGGACAGGTGGGGGTGTTCATGTATGAGGAAGAAGGTGTGAGGACAGGTGGGGGGTGTTCATGTATGAGGAGGAAGGTGGGATCTTCTCCATGCATGAGGAGTAAAGGTGGGATTCCTCATGTCTGGAGAAGTCCGGAGAGGCTGGCAATGAATGGGGCCCTGTGTGACTCGCCGTAGTCCAGGAACTGCTTCATAGAGAGGGGTGAGGGGGAGAACTTGGAGTAGTAGTCCACCAGTCCCTGGGTGCTGCTGCTGGTGAGGGAGGCACTTCTCATGAGGGCCCTAAGCAGCCTCATGGTGTGAGCGGATGGGGCTCTTCACCTCTCCAGCTACCACATAGGCACCCTGCCATAGGCCGCAAGTCCCGGGCACCCTCCGTGTCCTCTCTCCGTTACAAGGATGCAGCTTCTCCCCTCGCACACTTTTCTCCCGCGCTATCCAATCACATCCACAGGAACACAGCCAGGGGGTGTGGCTATACGAATAAACAACCATCGCCATGTTCCTCCCCCTGGCCAATCACATTATCCAAAGAGCTTTCTTAAAACCAATGGAGGACCGTGTCTCACGTCTCTGCCAATCGCAGATTCAGAGAAAAGCAGGAGGTAGCTGCTGCCGACCAATCAACAGTAAAGGTGTGTTTAACTATCCCTGTTCCACGGTGGTCCCGACGGCTTCTCCTCCGGTCCAGGCTACATTCCGGGTGACCCGAAAAATCGTGGTAATCCAGAATCGAGATCGCGCGGGGGGGGGTGAATCGAGATCGCGATTCTCATACGATTAATCGTGCAGCTCTAACGCAGAGTGCCCCCAAGGCATGATTTGCTGCATACACAGACTGACTGTTGTGGGTTTAGTAACACTTTAACAACTTGCCGCCCCTGTAGGACTTCATATGACACCCTGGACTTTAAATGGAGATATCTGAATGATGCCTACAGCTACAGGCATTATCCAGATATCTACCTATTTATTAATTTTATCAGCAGGCCATTCCCTCGCATGTAAAAGCTATCTTACCTGCTGTTTAGGCGCATGATTGCTTTTGTAGGTGGCGGGAAGGGACGCCCCTCTTTTCCCTCCGGTGCATCTCTGGGCTCGCCTGTGTGATTGGGGAACCGGAGAATGAATCTGCCAGGAGTGTCTGTGGTCCCCGGCCCTCTCTTTGACCGGAAGTGGCGTCATGATGTCACTTCCAGCGCTGGCAGATGTAAACACTGCCGTTTTTTATTTATTTTTATTTATTTTTTATGCTGTAAAGCCTGTTTTTTTTTTTTTCTTCTTTCAGGATTTTCAGCATAGGGGAGAGATGTGGGGCCTAATCCTATTACAAAGGATGTTTACATTCCTTGTAAAAGGAATTTAAGTGATCAAAAAATTCAAGGTAAAGTGTAAAAATAAATAAATAAAAGAAACCTAAACGAACACTAAAGATTTTTTTTTATTTTTTAAACAAAAAAAAAACATGTTATACTTACCTCCGCTGTGCAGCTCGTTTTGCACAGAGTGGCCCCAATCTATGTCTTCTGGGGTCCCTCGGCGGCTGTCTTGGCTCCTCCCCGCAATCACATACCACCTATATGCGAGCGAGCTCGCATGGTGGTGAGTGATTGCGGGCCGGCTCCTGTGATACAGCCGGCGGCTATAGTTGCTCACTGTATTACTCAGCCCGGCGCGCCGCGTCATTGGATGTGATTGACAGCAGCACGAGCCAATGGCTACGCTGCTTTCAATCCATCCACTGTAACCAATCAACGGCCAGGCTGAGCGGCGAGTTCGGGACTTTCGAGGGGTCAGGTAAGCTAAACGAGGGGCCAAGGGGAGCCGGTATTGTCGGATGTTTTTTTCACCTTAATGCATAGAATGCATTAAGGTGAATTTTTTTTTTTTTTTTTTTTTTTTTTTTTTTTTTTACCTTTTACAACCCCTTTTTAAAAAAACAATAAAACCAATCATTTTAAACGGCCTCCATCCCCTCGTGCTCGCACACAAGTGAACGCATACGGAGGTCACTCCCGCATATGTAAACACATGTGAGGTATTGCTGCAAACTGTTAGAGCGGTCAGACCTACTCTAAAACTTTAAACTGGTAACCTGTAAAAAATGTTGGCTAGTCTATGGAGATTTTTAAGTACCGACGTTTGGCACCATTCCACGAGTGTGCGCAATTTTAAAGCGTGACCTTTTGGGTATCTATTTACTCGGCGTAACCTCATCTTTCACATTATATAAAAAAAATTGGGGTAAACGTGTTTTGTTTTTTTTCCCCAAGGAAAAAAAAAATCGCATTTGAAAAATTGCTACGGAATTTCCTAGGGTCTCTACTGGGTGGATTACTAGATGAAAGAAGGGCTAAAAAGAGAAACTAACAGTTATCACATCTAAAGCCTCGTACACACGATCGGATATCCTATGGATTTGTCCATCAGAAATCCGATGAAGCTGTCTTCCATCAGTCTTGCCTACACACCATCAGTCAAAAAACCGACCGTTCCAAACGCGGTGATGTAAAACACTCCGATGAGCTGAGATAAATTAAGTTTAATGCTTCTGAGCATGCGTCAACTTGATTCTGAGCATGCGTGGGTTTTTTATCCGATGGACTTGCCCATAGACGATCGGAATTTGCTATCGGTTTTTGATCCATCGGAAAAATTTAAAACATGTTCTATTTTTTAAAACTGATGGAAAAAAGACCGATGGGTCCCATACACGATCGGTTTGTCTGATGAAAACAATCCATCGGACTGTTTTCATCGGTAAAACCGATCGTGTGTACAGGGCTTAAGAGTTGGTAAGCTGCAATATGTTTGCTTTTGGGTTTAATATCGCTTTCAGTTTCTTGATATTCCAGCTTTGTAGAGTGTTTCTGTAAACTCATGCAGCTCCAATATCAACAAGTTCAAAGCACGCCCAAGTGCTCTGTTTCTTTCCAGAAAATGATGTGTCCACAGCCGTGATTAATAAACAGTCCTCTATACTTCTGGCTTCCTTAACAGGCGGCGCAGTATTGTTCTGAGTCACTATTGTGTGACAGTCTTGGTTACCTTCTACAAAACCACCTTAAATACATGTCCATTGTGCAGTACAGTATTTAGTATTTTCCATTTATATCACCAGTGACGGCTAGTCTGGTAAGTAAATATGAGGGTGTTTTTCCAACAGGTCTTCAGCGGTGATCTTTCTACACCCACCTGCATGGTCCATAGCCAAAAAGTGTTACCATCTTTTACTTCAAGCAGGCCTCCATACTGGTAGAATATAGCCTAAAACAAGTACTGTTGTAGTTTCAAGTTTTCAGAGATGGTTTTGTATATATAATTTTTTTTTTTATCCTTTAGACCTCTTTTCACACTGGCAAACTCTGCCAGTGGATTTGCCTGCTCGGCAGGGGATCTCTCTGCTGAGCAGGGGGATGACAGGTCTGTGTCTGCTACGAGTGTCCCACTCTCCTCCATGGGCTGTCTGTCTGATGGAAACAGACCGTTTCCATCCAACTGTCCTCCGATCCGCCAGATGAATCGGATGTCAGCGAGTGTCAACACACGTCCGTTGACATCCACCGCTCCATCGAAAACAATAAATGGTCCAGTCGGGTCTGCCTGAAAAACTAACCGATCCATCACTGTGAAAAGGGCCTTATCCCCAAAAGATAATGTTTCACTATAACCTCCTTTTTATCTGCCAGGTTTACCGTGTACAGAAAAACGAGAAGTGTTCTACAGTTTGACCCCAATTTAAAGCTGAGCGATTTGAAGTGCAATTTGAAACTTCGCCTGAAGCATTTCAATACTTGTCAATAGGATTTATATTCTATTGAATGATGCCCATTCACACCTGAGTGCAGCGTCACTTGAAGCTCGCCTTTTGAAAAAGTACATGAGCTTCATTTTGGCCCTAAAGACTTAAATAGAAGTGCTTGAAAAACATGTGAGAAAGTACTTCTTCTCTTTTTTTTTTTTTGTGTGCACATTTTGTTGCTTGGTAACTAGCTTTCCAAAAAAAAATTGTTCAAGGCCAAAACGCACAAAAAGCACGCCTGTACAGATGCTCAAATAAAAACTCTGCTTTAAATGTAACAATTTTTCAAGTGCTTTTGTTGTGCAGGAAAAGTGTTTTAGCGTAGCAAAAGAGCATTAGTGTGAACAGGGCCTTTCCTTTTTAGATTCCCTATTCTGGACCCTCCAGCAAGGAAAATCCCCAAAACAAACTTCCAGCTGCTTTTTTATTTTGTTTGTCAGAGAACTTGTCTAAGGAACGAAACCGTGGAAATACACGGGACTTACGGCTTTGGAGAGAGATAAACACTACAGATGGCTGTGCCTAGGTCAGATTTCATGAATCGGGTTTACATCCAGGTTTAAAACATCGTTTTCATCTGCCTGTTTTAGTTCTGCAAGTTTTAATAAAGAAAATCCTCTTTGCGGCATATCTCGGGCAGTTTCCAGTAATCTCCTCTCCCAGTACGCTGGTAATTAGGACATCTATTTTTCGAGCTATGCAGCACCTTCAATTTCTAGGTTATAATAGCAGCCTGTGTTTTAATACATCTTAGACTACATCCCTGTTTTATTATATTGTGTGTGTGTGTGTGTGTGTGTGTGTGTGTGTGTGAGAATTTTAAGTCATTGTGTCAGTTTCAAATATACTGTACTTCCAAGTACGGTAACTGCAAATTCAGCATGTTGCTGGTTACTGATATAAGCTGGTCCACATTACAACCTGATCGTACAATCTCCTTTAGCCCCTGTTCACATTTGTGTGATTTGACATGTCAAATTGCATTCCAAATCGCAACCTATTGCCGGCAATGGCACTGTCTCAATCGGTGTAACGCAGACTTTGCGGCGCCGCACCAATTTCCAAAAGTAGTTCCTGCACTACTTTTGGGGGCCTCGGAGGCGATTTTCAACTGACATCTGTGAATGGACCCAAACAGATGTCTTTCAAATCACCCCGGAACTCGCACTGAAATGCGGGTTTGAAATCGTGTGAGTTCAGCTGAACTCGCATGATTTCAAACCCGCGTTCATTGTGAACAAGGAATTGGGCCCCATGCACAGAGGCGTGTTAATGTAAAATTCCGGTGCATTTCCCCGCCTAGGAGTCACAGGTCACAATGGCTGCTCGTAGGTATATGACATTACTAACATAAATTCGAGAACATTTATAGATATATGCCCCTGAATACTGACAGTCTATGTCCAGGGTCTGCACTGCTATGTACATTAAGTTTAAGACGCGTGCCCAGCTTATGAATGCCACATTCTAGATGAAATCATGAGGCTCTTCTCTGACCAGTGTCATCACCACCCCAGTTTTTTACCCTTGAAGTCTCATTGGGTCAGTAATCAAATGCATCTGGGCAAAGCCTCATGATGTCCTTGCGCTACCCGAAGGTAGCCGGATGGTTGGATTATGAGGTGATGTCGAGGTCTAAAACCTTAAGGGGGCAATACACCTGTAATTTTTAAAGTGGTTTTATGTCGGTGCACTATACTTGTGAGTGCATTTCTATTGTTTTAAATAAAGGTGCCAATTTATAACCAGCAAAGCTCTATAATAGTTTTGGAATGGCCTTGAGCAGAAGGCATTTCCTGATTTAATATTGGGGGTTTGTGTCTGTTCTGAGTGGTTAGGACGAGGAGGATATCCAGGAATATAAAAGTTGGCGGCACCCTAAGATGATGAATGAGACCTTTTTTTAAAGGGGAATGTGCATAGTAATCTATTTATTTCATCAATACAACCAGGTGAGCACTTTGTGTGAATGCTGGTGGAACTTGCATTGGAGTTAATTTATCCACGGTGGATAGTGTATTATCACAAAAGGACTACTTTTGGAGGACTTTGTTTTTATAACATAAAAATGAGGACAATGAAATGAATATAGGATGCACAATAAATCTGGATAGTATTCACAGCGCTTCAGTTTTTCCACATTTTGTTATGTTACAGCCTTATTCCAAAATTAAAAGTTTGTTTGAAATCTTTGCAAAAAAAAAAAAACAATCCCATGTACAGTATCTCACAAAAGTGAGTACGCCCCTCACATTTTTGTAAATATTTTATTCTATCTTTTCATGTGACAACACTGAAGAAATTACCCTTTGCTACAATGTAAAGTAGTGAGTGTACAGCTTTATTTAACCCAACACACAGCCATTAAGTACACCCCTAAGTGAAAATGTCAAAATTGGGCCCAATTAGCCATTTTCCCTCCCTGGTGTCATGTGACTCGTTGGTGTTATCGCTCTCACTCTCGCATTCTGGTCACTGGAAGTTCAACTTGGCACCTCATGGCAAAGAACTCTATGATGATCTGAACAAAAATAACTGTTGCACGAAGGACATGGATTACTGGAACCATGTTCTGTGGTCTGATGAGACCAAGATAAACTTATTTGGTTCAGATGGTGTCAAGCGTGTGTGCCGGCAACTAGGTGAGGAGTACAAAGACAAGTGGGTCTTGCCTACCGTCGAGCATGGTGGTGGGAGTGTCATGGTCTGGAGCTGCATGAGTGCTGCCGGTACTGGGGAGCTACAGTTCATTGAGGGAACCATGAATGCCAACATGTACTGTGACATACTGAAGCAGAGCATGATCCCCCTCCCTTCAGAGACTGGGCCACAGGGCAGTATTCCAACATAATGACCCCAAGCACACCTCCAAGACGACCACTGCCTTGCTAAAGAAGATGAGGGTAAAGGTGATGGACTGGCCAAGCATGTCTCCAGACCTAAACCGTATTGAGCATCTGTTGGGCATCCTCTAATGGAAGGTGGAGGAGCGCGAGGTCTTTAACATCCACCAGCTCTGTGATGTCATCATGGAGGAGTGAAAGAGGACTCCAGTGGCAACCTGTGAAGCTCTGGTAAACTCCATGCCCAAGACGGTTAAGGCAGTGCTGGAAAATAATGGTGGCCACACAAAATATTGACACTTTGGGCACAATTTGGACATTTTCACTTAGGGGTGTACTCACTTTTGTTGCCAGCGGTTTAGACATTAATGGCTGTGTGTTGAGTTATTTTGAGGGGACAGCAAATTTACACTGTTATACAAGCTGTACACTCACTACTTTACATTGTAGCAAAGTGTTATTTCTTCAGTGTTGCCACATGAAAAGCTATAATAAAATATTTACAAAAATGTGAGGGGGGGTGTACTCCTCCCTTTTATGAGATGCTGTATATTATTGATTGCGCAGGGAATCATCTACATACTGTTAGATTAAATTTCTGCCTTTACTTCATAACTTACATTCACATGAAGATTCTTTGGCAGTCTGTGGTATTCATTGACAGTCGAGCTCAGATAATTAAGTGTTCTTTAATCCCTCTTTTGAAAACAGATTCAGATGTGTAAATAAGGACATTAATTATAATAACCTATTTTCATGTTCTAGCTGGCTCCACGCTAATGTGCTAATTGCATTGAGGGCTGCAGTCAAACATAATGACTTTCCTTGGGTGTTATTTTTTAGGTGCCTGAGTTCTGCAGTGCAGTATAACTGTGTGTGTGTGTGTTTGTGTATATGGATAGTTTTATATTTGTGCTATGAATAATTCAGTAGGGTTAGGTGTATATTTTCTAGAGATCCAAACTTTGTAGTTGTAGACTATATGAAATGTCTTAAAGGGGACCTAAAGAGAAATGGGTTGCTGCCATTGTTTACCTCTCCTCCTTTTTCAAAATCTACCTGTCAGGTGGTCATGCATTGGCCTTCTGAGTTACTAACCTGGAATGTGTATGTAGACCAGGGGTTCTGACTTCACCCAGGTGCAGCTTACTATATACTTTTTAAGTCCGTGACTTGGGCTGTGTTCACACCATTGCAATGTCAGACATCGCATGTGATTCGCACCACATTGGTGTGCAGATCACATGCGATGTCTGTGCGATGTAAATTCAGCCATACAGATTGTATTCGGACCAAAATGGTGCACTGGAATCTGATCGCTTGGGTGTTTAAACCTATGCGATCCGATTCCTGCACCATTTCACAGTTTGCACTGCGATCTGCGAATTGATCTGGGGGTGTCATTAACTTTGTATGGACACCCGCAGCGGTTTTCATAAAGCAGTGTGAACTGCCTGCAAGAGACATGCGATGCAGGAAACGGCACAGGAATCGCACTGGTTCCCACATCGCATATGTGTGTGTGAACCCAGGTACAGAAGCCAGAAGAATACATTTTTAGGAGGTCAACCATGACAGCCTATATAATTCACATTACAGGTTTTCTTTAAAGTGAAAGAAATGCCGAACACCAACTATTCTTAAATGTTCCTTCCTATTCTGCTTACCCTGTGTAATAAAAGATCTGTGTACTTATCTTGTTTAATCCACCCTGGTTTCGTAAATTGATCCTACAGCTCCGGCTCAACTGTGTCTGTGAGCCGCTGCTGCAGGGGAAAGGAGGGAGCGCCGACAACCACTGAGCCATGGGTGACCTTCTAGCTCCTGGAATTTTATTGCCGTTGTCTAGCGCTCTCTTACATGGGGGAGCCGGAGCTGCAAGATCACATGATAAAAAAAAGTAAGTACACAGATCTTTTTTTGTACAGGTTATGCAGGATAGCTTGGAGGAAGGGGGGGGGGGGGGAAGTTTTAAAGAATACTTGATGTTAGGCCTTTCTTCCACTTTTTTAGCTTGCATTCTAATGTAGGCCTCTTGCACATGGGCGGTAAAAAAAAGCCAAAGATTTACTGATCTGAACACGTTCTTGTCTATGAAACAATGTACACATCTGCGTAAAGATCAGGATTACGAGTTCAGAGTCCTAAAATCTCTTTTTTTTTTTTACATTTAATTGGCAGTAATTTAGACACGTGCATGTGTATACAGTGGGGAAATAATTATTTGATCCCCTGCAGATTTTTCAAGTTTGCCCACTTACAAAGAAATGAAAGGTGTATAATTTTTTATCATATGTGTATTTTAAACGATAGAGACAGACAGACAGAATATCAACCAAAAATCCAGAAAAAAAGTATTTGATCCCCAAGCAAAACATGACTTGGTACTTGGAGAAACCCTTGTTGGCAAACAGAGGTAAGACGTTTCTTGTAGTTGGTGACCAGGTTTGCACACATCTCAGGAGGGATTTTGGTCCACTCTCTCTTATTTTTTTTTTAACCAATCTTCTCTAAATCCTTAAGGTTTCTTGGCTGTCGCTTGGTAACTCGCTTTTCAGCTCCCTCTATACATCCTCTATAGGATTAAGGTCTGGAGACTGGCTAGGCCACTCCATGACCTTTTTAATATGCTTCTTTTTGTGCCACTCCTTTGTTGCCTTGGCGTTCTGTTTTGGGTCATTGTCATGCTGAAAGACCATCTTCAGTATTCTGGCTGAGGAAAGAAGGTTCTCATTCAAGATTTTACAATACATGGCCCTATCCATTGGCCCCTCAGTGCGTCAAAGTCGGTCTGTACCTTTTTAACAGAGAACCAGCCCCAAAGCATATTTCCAGCTCTGTGCTCGACTGTAGGAATAGTGTTCTTAGGGTCACAGTCAGCATTTTTCTTCCTCCAAACACGGCGAGTCCCCCTCCTCGTGTACAGTCATGCCAATGAACATCTAAATGATTCAGAGAAGGATTGGGAAAAAGTGTTGTGGCCAGATGGGACCAAAATTTAGCTCTTTGGCATTAACTCGACTCGCTGTGCTTGGAGGAAGAAAAATGCTGACTATGACCCTAAGAACACCATCTCTACAGTCAAGCACAGAGGTGGAAACATGCTGCTTTTGGGGCTGTTTCTCTGCTAAAGGTACAGGCCGAGGTCCTCGAGGCAGCCTATTTTGGGTCATACAAATCATTTTTAGGAATGTCTTGTATAGCGGAATCAAGGCCCCTTTTTTTTTTTTTTTCTCTTACACCCTCTATGAAAGCTGTAATTGGAGCCTGGCAAACGCAAGTCTGTAAACATTGAGAGGATCCACATACATGGTCCCTGGACACACCTCTGTGGCTTAATCCATTACTACCTGAGCTCCAATCCATACCCAATCCTGTGATTTGGGTAGCCTGGGGCATAAAGAGCCATCTGTACAGATATGGTTCAATGTTTTAAATGTCTTTTAACATTCTCAAGCAGAAGTTTGGGCACCATCTCTAAAGATATCTCCAGCTTCGTCACACATTTGCTACTCCATTTGGTTCCCAACCTGTGCTTCTTCTGTCCAGTCTGGAATCCTTGCTGCTGGTTGACCAGTTGGCCAAACCGACATCTAACATAAAGCGCTCATGCCTTCGGTTCATTTTGGCCTTTCTTCTAAGTGGCAGATTGATGTCCCGGACATGGACGCAGAAGACAGGGAAGACGCCTGGGAGTATCTCTTCCTGCAACTGGTCTCGGTCAGAGACCGCTTAATCCAATTCAAAATAGTTCACACGGTCTGATACCACAAAAACTGAGGAAAATATATCTAGGTAATTGCTGGAAGTGTGTTGCTGGAAGTGTGACTGTGGGGATGCACATTTTTGTCACCAGTTGTGGTCCTGTCCCTGGATACAGGCCTTCTGGGCAGAGGTCACACATTTCATAACCTCTTACAACGATCCCCATTCCAGAGTGTCGGTCTGCTTGCTTGGCTTGGTGGGCACCCTGGTTCACCGCCAAGCAACTAAGACCCTTATAGGCCTTTTACTGTTTTACACAAGGAAAGCTGTGATTCTAAAATGTAAACAGCCTGAAGTACCCTCGTTGAACTTTTGGAAGGCCCTGGTTAACTTGGCTGTGATTCTATACAATACCACGTACCACTCCAGGGGCTGTGCAGCCAAATTTGACAAAATATGGAATATTTGTCTTGAATCGCTCACAACTAAAGCCACTCAGTAATTCATAAGCTGCTAGTCGGCTGTTAGCAGAGTTTTCCAAATTGTACTCAAAGGCCTACCTGACCTCTTTAGCTTCTATTTATCCCGCAGGGGTATAAATCCAGTATGCAGTACACCTCCACATTCTACTGTCCTGTGGTTGGTAGTTGCTTAATTTTGACATATTTCACTCTTCTTGCTGTTCTTTGGCGGATACGTGCAGACTGAAGTTTTAATTTTTGTGTAGTTTAAAGGGGTTGTAAAGGTTCGTTTTTTATTTTCTAAATAGGTTCCTTTAAGCTAGTGCATTGTTGGTTCACTTACCTTTTTCCTTTTGATCTACCTTCTAAATGTTTTTTTTTCTTTGTCTGAATTTCTCACTTCCTGTTTCTCCTCCAGTAAACTTCACACCATCATCCGAGTGGTGTGGAGTCAGCCAGAACAGCTTACTCAACAGCTTACTGAGGAGGAACAGGAAGTGAGAAATTCAGACAAAGAAAAAAAAATATTTAGAAGGGAAATCAAAGGAAAAGGTAAGTGAACCAACAATGCACTAGCTTAAAGGAACCTATTTAGAAAATAAAAAACGAACCTTTACAACCCCTTTAAGTTTTGTTTTATAGTGTTTCTAAGCTGAGGTTATGTTGGAGTCCTCTTCTGAGCCAGGGTCTGTCCAACGGCTCTTTTTTGTGAACTACCTTTTACCTATCTAAACCATCTAAACCATAAAAAGAATTAAAAAAAAAAGGGGCAATGGACGGGGCCATAGATTTGTAAACCTTGGATGAGAACCATCTTCCCTCAGCCTAGACACTTTAGATGGGTTGTGGATGGGTCAACCAGTATGACAATGACAAAACATATCGCCAGGGCAACAAAGGAGTAGATCAAGAAGAAGCACATTAGAGGTTGTAAAACCCCCCCCCCCCCCCCCAAAAAAAAATAAACCTGCAAGACAAAGACATAATGAGCTAGTATGCATTGCATACTAGCTCATTATGAAATACTTGCCTTAGAACGATGCCCTGCAGTCACCGGAGTTACTTCCGGGTTCGCGTGCTACGGCGCCGTGATTGGCTAGAGCCACAATGACGTCACTCCCACGCATGTACGTGGGAGCCGCCGGTCACTGCACAGCCATCAAAGAAACAGCACCAGGTGGCTTTTTTTCTTTCTCGTACATCACGGGACACAGAGCGACATAGTCATTACTAATGGGTTATATAGATACCGTCAGGTGCTGGCACTGGCAACTTCCAAAACCGGAAGTACCCTCCCCTATATAAGCCCCTCCCATCCGGGAGCACCTCAGTTTTTTGCCAGTGTCTAAGGTGTTGGCCAAGAAGAAACATGTGTTTTTCACTGAGCTTGCGTACAGGTTCTTTTGGGCCTCAGTAAGCTATTCCGGATCCGACCAAAAAAGCTTCATAGCTAAACGGTCGGTAACCGGGCCTTGCAGAGAAGAGCAAGGTTTTGCCTGTAATGCTTCTCTTAGGAGAGCTGGACCCTGGGATCCAGAGCTCTGGTCATACCCACGACCAAGATGTTTTCTGTGCAGGGTGCTATACAGGTCCAGGGGAGTGGAATCCTTGGGAACCCGGTCCCTGAAGGTTTGATTACAATGCCTGCCGTGATAGGTGAAGTTTGGGCTTTTGTGGACCAAACAAAGTCCTGCGGCGGGGAACAGGTAAGTGGGGGCCCCCAGGAACTTGGTTCTATTGGGGGACCCCCAAGCCTAATTTGTCTTTCTGTCTGTTACCTAACGGTATTCCCGCTAATATTCTGTGTATGCCTGTTACTACTGAGAAAATGTAAAAATTTTAATAGTAGGCAAGAAAAAAAAAAAAAAAGTAAGACCGCGGTACCTGTGTTAGACACTAGAGGCCGCTATGGTTCTTTTTCTTGTAATGTGGATTTTTTTCTTCCAGAATCAAATCCAGGCAGTTGGTATGTTCTCTGCTGGGAAGCTGTCTCCTCTGCCCTGTTGCTGCGCTCATCCATCCCCGGGCCCTGCGGCAAAGGGACCCTGGCTCCCATCTAGCTCCTTGTTGTTTTCAAAAAAGGCGCCGAAGGCGCACGTGCCCGCGCGCGTGCGTGTGCACGCGCCTCTATTCATAGAGGCGATCTGGGAAAAGGGGCGGAGCGGGTGGATGACGCTCAGGTGTGCGCCGCGGCGCTACTGCGCATGTGCGGGCGTCCAGCGTGTTTTGAAGCACATTATAGCTGGCTGTTGAAGTGCACAGACAGAGCTAGCAACAATATAAAGGCACATAGAGGCGGTTGATGCAGGCATCCCCTAGAAAGGCACTTTAGTAGACACCAACTGTGATATAGCAGCAATTGTGCTAGACTATTCTCAGTAAAAGTGGTGTATTACGGCTGGAATACCTCAGATTTAGGCTTAGGAATATGCCGTCCAGAAGCTCCGGAACTGAATTTTCCAGGAAGCGAAAGGGGTCTCATCGGGCTCTGAGGATCTTGGGCATACTTCTGCTGCACCAGTCTCCCCTGAAGTTCAGAGGTAAGTGACCGTAGAGACCCCGCAGGGGTACTTGGTACTGTGGCTGTCCTCAGTTCACCTGCTCCTGTGTATGTAACAGAGGAGGTTTTTTCCTCAGCTCTGGGAGGATTAGAGAGAGATTGTCAACATTGATCGCTGCCTCCCTGTCAGGGAAAGCATGCCGATCTCCATCTCCTCCTTCAAAGTGCCTGTTAGCAGAGCAACAGTCCCATACAGGGATCGACCTGCCTGAAGGGGATCAGGATAAGGTTGATTCTGTTATAGAGGAGTCAACAGTGGGGGAACCTTTTCTCAGCATCTCAAGCTGAAAGATTATGGGTTCAGACTCTGACTAACATGGTCCGATCAGCATTTAAAAATGCACCTTGCGGAACCATCAACCACTACTGTATCCTCGTTGGGGTCGCTAGAAGCCCCCAGACTGTCTGTTCTTTTCCACTTCACTCTTTACTGAAAGGGCTCATTTACCAGGATTGGGAACGTCCTGAGAAAATATTTATTTCCCCAAGAGATTTCCGGTGGTCTATCCCATGGAGGATAAGTTCATCAAAAAAAAAAAAATGGAAGGTCCCTACAGTGGACGCAGCCATCTCTTGTATGTATAAATCACTGACATGTCCAGTGGATAATGTCCAAATGTTCAAGAACCCAATAGATAAAAGATTGGAGTCCTTATGAAAGTCTGCTTCTTTCTACAGCAAGCTTGGTGACACAACCAGCAGTAGCAGCTATTGGGGTCTGCTAAGCAGTGAAGGATCAGTTGAAACAGGTCTTGAGGGACTTGACAGATCAGCAGGCTTTGCCCTAGCTGATCTACCTAGAGCCTTAGGCTTTGCGGTTGACGCCATAAGGATTCAGTCCATCAGGCCTTACGCTGTCTATAGTACATATGCGTAGGCTTCTATGGCTCAAAAACTGGTCTGCTGAAGCTCCCTGTAAAGAATGGCTGGTTAGCGTCCCATTTCATGGTGAACGCTTATTCAGGGAAAACCTGGACAAATATATCCAGAAAATTTCCAGCGGTAAAAATACGCTCTTGACGGTTAAAAACAGAGTTAGAGGTCCCTCTTTAAGAGGCCTGCTTCTCCAGTCCCTGGGGCATCGGCTGTGTAACAGTTCCGACGGCCTCCTCGGTCAATTCCCGGGGGTAAAAAAACAGGGACAATAGCAGGGTAATGAGAAACCCTGGGTCAGGGGAGGTACAAAACCTCCCCCAAAGTTAAATTCATTGAAGCCCCCACTCAGTCGGGTGGGGGGAGGACTCCAGTTGTTCGCAAGAGACCTGGCGGGACACGATCAAGACAGATAGGTGCTCTCCGCAGTATGTTTGGGATACAGTTTGGAGTTAAAAGACTCTCCTCCTTCCCATTTTTGAGGTCAAACGTGCCAAGGGATCCCCGGAAGATAGACTTCCTCTTGTTGGCACTAGAACAACTATTGCTCCAAGGAGTAATTATGGAGGTTCCCCTGTAAGAATGAGGGTTTGGGTTTTACTCAAACCTCTTTACAGTCCCGAAGCAAACGCGGACGGGAGGCCCATATTAATTCTAAAAAGGGCTATACAAATTCCTGTATATCAGGACTTTCCGATGGAGTCGATCCGATCGGTGGCCACTGCCCTACAAGGGGAGGATTGGTTAGCCGCGATCGACATCAAAGATGCTTATTTGCACATTCCCATCTTTCCAGTCCACCAAAAATTTCTACGCTTTGCAGTAGAAGGACGCCATTTTCAGTTCAGAGCCTTACCCTTCGGTTTGGCCACAGCACCACGAGTGTTTACAAAAATTCTGGCCCTTTATTGGCCAATCTAAGAACACAAGGTGTAATGATAATGGAATATCTAGATGACTTGTTGCTGATAGACCACTCAGTGAAAAAACTAGACGTGGTCGTTCACAAGACAATCAAGTATCTGGAATCTCACGGTTGGATTATCAACCGAGACAAGTTAGCCCTAAAAACCAGTCAAAAGTCTGGAATACTTGGGGCTAAGGTTGGATTCAGGCTAGAGAAAAATATTCTTGCCTCGAGGAAAGGTGTTGTCTTTGAAAGATTTGATCCACTTAGTGGGTACAAAAAAGACAGCCGTCCATACGCCTGTGCATAAGGCTGCTGGGAAAAATGGTGGCATCATTCGAAGCAGTACCCTACGGTCAATTCCATTCAAGGAATTTGCAGGGAGCCATACTGTCAGCCTGGAACAAAAAAGTTCAGGCCCTAGACTTACAATGTCCTTGTCCCCTTCCGTTCGCAAGAGCCTCCGTTAGTGGTTGGTTCCCCAGAATCTGGAAAAAGGGAAATCCTTCAGTCTGATTTCTTGGAAGGTGGTCACTACAGATGCCAGCCTTATAGGCTGGGGAGCAGTACTGGAGCAATAGTCTCTCCAGGGCAGATGGTCGGATGCAGAAAAGGCCCTGCCCATCAATCTCTTAGAGATACGAGCAGCCCGGTATGCCCTAGTAGCATGGACATCCAAACTCCAAGGGTCCCCTGTCAGAATTCAATCATCAGGGGGGCACCAGGAGTCGTGCAGCCCAGAGGGAAGTAAATTGCATCCTGAAATGGGCAGAAAAATATGTCCCAGCCATATCTGCGGTATTCATTCCAGGAGTGGAGAATTGGAAGGCGGACTTTCTAAGTCGCCAACAATTATGCCCAGGGGAATGGTCCCTTCATCCCGAGGTTTTCCGGACAATATGTCAGCGGTGGGGAACACCGGATGTAGATCTGCTAGCATCCAGATTCAATACAAAAGTGGACAGGTTTGTCTCTTGGACAAGAGGGATCCCCTAGCTTGCGGCTCGGATGCCCTAGTGTTCCCTTGGGATCAGTTCAAGCTGATATATGCATTCCCACCGCCACAATTGTTACCTCGATTACTCCGTAGAATCAGGGTAGAAAAGAAACCAGTGATTCTGGTGGCTCCAGCGTGGCCCCGAAGAGCATGGTACACGGAGATTGTAAAGATGTCTGTGGGGAGTCCTTGGACCCTCCCACATCGTCCGGACCTGCTTTCGCAAGGACCGATATACCACCCTTCCTTACCAGCCCTAGGTTTGACGGCCTGGCTATTGAAGCCCACATTCTAAAAAAGAGAGGGCTCTCTAATTCTGTGGTATCTACCATGATCAATGCCAGGAACCCGGTATCCAGGCAGATCTACTATAGAATCTGGAAGGCGTACATCGCCTGGTGTGAGGCCAAGAAATGGCATCCACGTAAATACGTAATAGGTAGGATTCTGGACTTCCTACAATGGGCTGTAGATAGGAAGCTTGCCTTGAGTACTATCAAGGGTCAGATTTCGGCCTTGTCAATATTTTTTCAAAGGCCCTTGGCTTCGCATTCACTAGTCAAAGCCTTTATACAAGGAGTGAGGCGTATTAGTCCTCCGGTTAATATTCCCATATGTCCATGGGATCTAAACTTGGTTCTGTCGGTTCTACAGAAACAACCATTTGAACCATTACAGCATATTTCTTTGGTTCTTCTCACCAGGAAATTGATTTTTCTAGTAGCCGTTTGTTCGGCTAAAAGAGTGTCGGAATTAGCAGCTATGTCCTGTAAGGAGCCATATCTGGTTATCCATAAGGATAGAGTAGTGTTACGCCCTCATCCAGCCTTTCTTCCTAAGGTGGTATCGAGGTTTCATTTGAACCAAGATGTGGTTCTTCCTTCTTTTTTCCCCAAACCTACTTCGGTAGAGGAAAAGTTATTGCATTCTTTGGATGTAGTAAGAGCAGTTAAAGCTTATCTAAAAGCCACTGCTCAGATTCGCAGAACGGATACTTTGTTTATTCTGCCGGAAGGCCCCAGAAAGGGTCAGGCAGCGTCAAAATCTACTTTAGCGAGTGGATTCGACAGGTCATAATGCAAGCCTATGGCTTGAGAAGGAGACCGCCTCCGTTCAAAGTTAGAGCGCACTCCACGAGAGCAGTTGGAACTTCATGGGCAGTGCATCATCAGGCCTCCCTGGCTCAAATCTGTAAGGCCGCAACATGGTCTTCAGTACACACGTTTACTAGGTTCTACCAGGTGGACGTTAGAAGTCAGGAGGATGTCGCCTTTGGGCGCAGTGTGTTGCAGGCCGCAAAAGATCCTCATGTCTGATAGCGCTCAGCTTATATATGGTGTATCCCCCCCCTCATTGGGCATTGCTTTAGGACATCCCATTAGTAATGACTATGTCGCTCTGTGTCCCGTGATGTACGAGAAAGAAAATAGGATTTTTATAACAGCTTACCTGTAAAATCCTTTTCTTGGAGTACATCACGGGACACAGAGCTCCCGCCCCTCTTTGGGGACACTTATTGCTTTGCTACAAAACTGAGGTGCTCCCGGATGGGAGGGGCTTATATAGGGGAGGGTACTTCCGGTTTTGGAAGTTGCCAGTGCCAGCACCTGACGGTATCTATATAACCCATTAGTAATGACTATGTCGCTCTGTGTCCCGTGATGTACTCCAAGAAAAGGATTTTACAGGTAAGCTGTTATAAAAATCCTATTTTTCAGTTCACATACACCGATGACATCGGCAGCAGCGCATATAGTGAATAAACAGTGCAAGTTTAGGAGATATTTACAGTACCTACAGGTAAGCCATAATATAATATAGGCTTACCTTGTAGTTACAAGTGGTGTAACAGAGTTTACAACCACTTTAAGATCATGGAGTGGCCTAGTCAGTCTTCTGATCTCAATCCTATAGAAAATTTATGGAGGGAGCTGAAACTTCAAGTTGCCAAGAGACAGCCAAAAAACCTTTTTAAAGGGGTTGTAAAGGTTTGTTTTTTATTTTCTAAGTACAGTACGTGGCCGCGATATTGTGTCAATCTCGCCTCTGCTATCAGCGAGATTGACACCTGCGAGCCCCGTCGCGGGAGCCAGCGGAGGGGGCGAGCACGCTGACTAACCCTCAGCCAGAACGGCTCGGATGATGGTGTGAAGCTTACTGAGGAGGAACAGGAAGTGAGAAATTCAGACAAAGGGAAAAAAAATTTTAAAAGGGAAATCGAAGGAAAAGATAAGTGAAGCAACAATGCATTAGCTTAAAGGAACCTATTTAGAAATAAAAAACAAACTTTTACAACCCCTTTTTAAGGACTTGGAGAAGATGTGTAAAGAAGAGTGGACCAAATGCCTCCTGAGATGTGTGCAAACCTGGTCACCAACTACAAGAAATATCTTACCTCTGCTTGCCAACAAGGGTTTCTCCACCAAGTATGAAGTCATGTTTTGCTTGAGGATCAAATACTTATATTACTCACTGAACTACAACTTATTTTTTTAACATTTTGTATCGTGTTGGTTTTCTGAATTTTTGGTTGATATACTGTCACATTAAAAATACACCTATGAAAAAAAAATTATAGACTCTTCATTTCTTTTTTAAGTGGGCAAACTTACAAAATCTACAGGGGATCAAATAATAATTTATATACACGCACATTATTTTCCCCACTGTACGTGTGTATATTGTAACACTGGCAACTAGAAGATGATGAAGAATAATGTGCATGTATACGCACATTTACGTGTGTTTACTCAAGGTCTTTATGGAACATTTTACCCAGGATTTTTCTGCCAGCAAGATCCTACATATATACTTCAATAATTTATTATGTCCGTGTACAAGAGGCCTTACAAAAATAAAAAATCTGCCTAGATTTTCCTGCAAGTTTAGCCCCGGTAAAGTCAACAAAAGTCATATTTCCTTACCACTGCAACAAATTTTTAATTTTTTTTTTATATCTCAAAAAGATGAGTTCTGGCCAGTTTCGCTGCTGTGAAATTCTGTGACAAGGGAGCGGGGGGGCAGGACCAAGCCTCCCTGTCTGTCGGTGGACACCGACAAGGTGGCTCGGGAATGAGACTGCACGAGTGCCCCCATAGGAAGCAGCTTCCTATGGGGGCACTTGCCAAAAAGGAGGAGCAAGGAGCGCCAGTGAGGGACCCCCAGAAGAAGAGGATCAGGGATGCTCTGTGCAAAACCACACGGTGCAGGTAAGTTTATTATATGTGTTTTATTGTAAAGGGGAAAAAAAAAAAGAACGTTTAATATCTCTTTTAATGCAGTCTCTGTGTGTGATTTGCTAAGGACGAACACTGACTCGGTTGTATTAGGAAACTTGCATTCATTCAGTTAATTTTGTTCAATGGTCAAACGTTGTAGCCATTTAAATAATAATTAAGCTAATTTCCTGAGTATGAAGGGCAGAGTGCACTCTGGACTCCTTTTCTGATCAGCAGTGCCTTTTCCCCTTGCTCCTGACACAGAGCTTCCTCTGATGAACAGTATGGTTGCCTGCCTGCTAAATGCCATTCATGTGATGGCTTCTGCAGAGCTATACAGATTATGAATGTGTAATAGGTTACACATGGACAAAAACAGTGCAAAGGGCACTACTTCTTAAAGAGGTACTGTGGCTTTTGGGCCAGTTATGTTTAAAAAGAAAATTTGGATTTATTTACAGGATTGTATGCATATGGCACATTGACCAGTAAAGGCTCTGGCATTTGTTGAATGATAGAGGATTTGGCTCTGGGAGGGATGGTGTTTTGCCCCTGGTTGAAAAGAAGTAGTAACCCAGTACTGTATACTTTTTTTTTTATTTTATTTTTTTTATACATTTTAGTGAAGTTTTATATAGCACCCTGAACTCTTCAGTGTACACAGGTGTGTTAACCACTTGCCATCCAGGCCAAATTTGACATTACTCACATGGTAAAATCTGCATTTTTTTTTTTTTTCTAGAAAATTACTAGGAACCCCCAATCATATATTTTCTGAAACCAAAGGCCTTGGCGAATAAAATGGTGGTTGTTCCAGTTTTTTTCCGTCGCATGATATTTGCACAGCCGTTAATCCAATGCAAATATTCATAAAAAAAGTACACTGAAAATAGGATTTTTGTACTCGCCGTAAAATCCTTTTTTCTGTCGTCCATGGACGGACACAGCTCCTCAATTATTGACAGTTGGGTTATGTTCCTGTTTATAGGAGAGGACTAGTCCTCTCCTATAAACAGGAACATAACCCAACTGTCAAGAATTAAGGAGCTGTGTCCATCCATGGACGAAAAGAGAAATGCATTTTATTGAACACAAACACGATTTAATACCCAACGTGTTTTGGTAAAATACAAAAGATGACGTGCAGAGTGAATGGATTTCAAACAAACGTGTCAAGATTTAGTCTGGGCGGGGCACAGCAGGGGGTCCGGTGCGTCCCCGTTCACTGTTTCAGGTCAGATTTTTTTGCCTGAATTTGGGCCTGAAATTAAGCCAAAAACGCACAGGAACCTTCTGCTGTGCGCTCCGCGGCCGCTCCAGAGATGTGTGAACTGTCTCCATAGAGAGCCGGTCACACTCTCCTGTCATACGAATTGGATGTGGGTTTCCTCACATCCAATTTGCATAAGTGTGAACCCAGCCTTAAAATTTTACACAACCGTGTAATGAGAACAAACTTTGGTACCTAAACATTTCCGTAAGCGACACTTTATCAGTTTTAGATTTAAATGTGAGCTCTGATGCTAAATTTATTGGTCATAGGCTCAGTTCACACTGGTGCGATGCGGGAACCAGTTGGATTCCTATGCAGGTTCCTGGATTGCATCTGACTCGTGAGCAGTTCACACTGCTCTCAACAAACCTCTGCGAGTGTCAATAGACAATTGACATGCCCAAATCGGTTTGCAGAATGCAGTACTACAAACTGGCTGAATTTGCATCGCACAGACATGTGCAAATCACATGCAATGTCTGGGATCGCACGAGTGTGAAACCAGCCTCACTCTGCGGTGATACCCAAATATGTGTGGTGCAATTGCTGTATACATGTGTTCAGAAACCTACGTGTGCATTTGCACAGGGTGGTGCTTTAATTTTTTTTTTTTTGATTTGATTTAAATGTAATTTTTATTTGTTTTAATTATTTTTTTATTCAACTATTGGTGTCACAAGGGATGAGCAACATCCCTTGTGATGACTTGGGCAGTGACCGGTACTCTGAGAGCTCTGGGGTCTATAAAAACCCTGATCCCTCCTCTGATTGGCTGCCTTGGAGGACAAAGACAGATGCCTAGCTGAAAAATGTGCAGCTGCAGCCTTGATCCTGGTAGAGCCCCTGGATCCTGTGGCATGACGAGAGCATTTTTTTGCTGTTCAGCGCTGCGCTTCTTTAACTGGCAATTGCGCGGTCATGCAACACTCAATTTTTGGCATTTTTTTTTTTTTTTTTTTCTCACAAATAGAGCTTTCTTTTGGTAGTATTTGATCACCATGGGTTTTTGTTTAGTTGTTTTGTGATCTAATCGAAAAAATACAACATTTTGAAAAAACTATTTTCTACTTTTTGTTAGACATATCCACACAAAAAAAAAAAATCAAAACTCAAATTTCTCCATAAATTTAGGCCAACATATATTCTGCTACATGTCTTTGATAAAAAAAATGACAGTAAGTGTATATTGGTTTGTAAAATTGATAGCATCTACAAACTATATGGTATTTATACTGTAATTTACGCAGCTATATATTCTATACTGTAATGGCGGTGATCAGCGCCAGTGTGACTGTGATAGGGTGTCAAGCAATCTGGCGCTAACTGACACTGGCTGGGAAGCGTCATTAACTGACACGGACGTGACACGAATACAGTGATAATACTCTACACACTGTACTAGAGGCACTGGCTGGGAAGGGGTTAACTGTGTAATGTGTGCTGCTTTTACATACTACTCTGGTTGTTTTTTTTTTTTTCTCCCTGCTTTTCAGGGAGAAGAAACAACTTCGCTGTTCACTGTACACAGAGATCTGTGTGTTTTTGTAAACACAGTAGTCTGTGTGATTGGACATAGCTGATCAGCAGGTTTCAGCAGGAATCATTGGCTGAAATCTGCTGCCAAACTAATTGGACACAGCACGGGTCGGCAGGGGGTGCACGCATGTGTGCCCCAAACCTGGAAGCAAGCTGGCAACATACATGTATGTTGCTGTGCTTGCACCTACTGCAACTTTTTTTGAATTTTAATGCAAAAAAACACAATACTTTAATATTTTTTAACCCCCCCCCCCCCCTTTTTTTTTTTTTTTTTTTTTTTGCTGTCACAAGGAATGTAAAAATCCTTGTGACAGCAATAGGCATGTCAAAGGTACTCCTTTATGGAGAGACCCCAAATTCTTCCTCCTTCCATTTTTAAAAGCATTCAATCACACCAAGGTCTGTGTTTTTCAAATGGTGGCACTGACTTCTGCGTAAACTGGAAGGGATGTCAGGTCATGGCTTCCGGGCTTGTTCGGCACTCTGATCAGCTGCTATGTTCTGGTGGGATGGGAGAGTCCAAGAAAGCCGTGTGTGTGTGTGTGTGTGTGTGTTTTCTCCCACGGCTTGTAAAAACAATCCAGTGGCTATTTAGCCACTAGAATTGCTTTTACTAGAGAGCCGACCGGTGGCTCTAAATAACTGTTTCTGGGATGATGCCTGCAGCTGTAGGCATCCGCCTGGTATAACCACTTGACGTACAGGAAAGTCCCTGGTCGGCAAGTGGTTAAAGCAAACAAAACCCTCCTATCTTATCCTATCCTTTTACAGCCAAGGAAGCTTCTGTTTTGATCTGCAGTTGTCATAGTGTTGCACGCATAATTGGTTATGACTTCAGCCATTTGATGGCTTGACAGCTTGGTTAGAAACCCAAGCAACTGTGGCTGTAATCATTCATGGCATGCCTTGAATGTAACCGTTTTGGAAAACTGTCAAATTAATGGTTTTATTTCTGATTTAAAAAAACCGACAGTTGCTTTAGGCCCCTTTCACACTGATACGTTTTTCAGGCGGTTTAGCGCTAATAATAGTGCTGCTATACCACCCAAAGGCTTTCACACTGAAGCGGTGCGCTAGCAGGACCGCTCCAAAAGTCCTGCTAGCCGCATCTTTACAGCGGTGAAGGAGCGGTGTGTTCACCGCTCCTTTACCGCTGCTGCCCATTGAAAGCAATGGGAAACCACGGTAATACCGCCCGCAATGCGCCTCTGCAGAGGCGTATTGCGGGCGGTATTAACCCTTTTTCGGCCGCTAGCGGGGGTTAAATTCACCCCGCTAGCAGCCGAATACCGCGGTAAAAACGAAGGTATAGCAGAGCTAAAAATAACGCCGCTATACCCACAGCGCACCTTCCCGCCCCAGTGTGAAAGGGGCCTTAAGCACAGGTATCCAAAGTGAATTCTCTTGTCCAGGTGTGCTTGTGGCATGACTAGACAAGCAGCCCCAGAGACGGTGACCGATCCAAGTCTCCATGTCTTTCGATAACCTCTGTTGTGTCTGCAGCAGAGAAAAACAGTTGGAGGCTCAGTCAGATTTGCCGTCCTAGTCCTTCTATGACAGATCTGTTTAGTGACTGCAAGTTCCAACATGCCTTACCAGCTGTTTATTCTAGTAATTGTACTTGTAGAGGTCTGCAGAGCACTTGTGCAAAAAATAACAAAAACTTTAGAATTTCTTTTTACAGTGTATCTGGAAAGGATTTACAGCGCTTCACTTTTTCCACATTTTGTTATGTTACAGCCTTATTCCAAAATGGATTAAATTCATTTTCCTCAAAATTCTACAACCAATACTCCATAATGACAACATGAAAGAAGGTTGTTTTGAAATATTTGCAAATTTATTAAAAGTAAAAAATGAAAAATATCCCATGTACATAAGTATTCACAGCCTTTGCTCAATACTTTTGTTGAAGCACCTTTGGCACCAGTTACAGCCTCAAGTCTTTTTGAGTATGATGCATGCTACAAGCTTGGCACACCTATTTTTGGCCAGTTTTGCGCATTCTTCTTTGCAGGACCTCTCAAGCTTCATCAGGTTGGATGGGGAGTGTCGGTGCACAGCCATTTTCAAATCTCTCCAGAGATGTTCAATCGGGTTCAAGTCTGGCCCACTCAAGGACATTCACAGAGTTGTCCCACAGCCACTCTTTTGTTATCTTGACTGTGTGCTTAGGGTCGTTGTCCTGGTGGAAAATTAACCTTCGCCCCAGTCTGAGGTCCAGAGCGCTCTGGAGCAGATTTTTATCAAGGATGTCTTCGTACATTGCTGCATTCATCTTTCCCTCGATCCTGACTAGTCTCCCAGTTCCTGGTAGTGCAGTAAAGTATAAAGCCTGCAATTTGTAAAGAGTGTGGTAGATACTCTTTAGAAATCTGTCCCATGCTGGTGCAATACATTTTGGAACTTGCAGAATATTCATGTACAGGTCAATAGGGTGTAAATGAATCTGTTGAAAGTTTCTCTCCTGTGAAGTGGTGTACTTTTACAGGCACAGAATATATTTGGAAAAGTCGGGAGAGTAACTGAAGCCTATGAAATATCCAATCCAATGGAACCTAAAGCCATAGTTCACCTTTACCAAAAAAAAAAACTGCCTATGTAGGTAAGGGGTGCCTGTAGATAAAGAACAAGCAGTGCAGCTTTGACTAAAGTTGAATAATGCCCTTGCTGTAGATGTAGGCCATTTATGTCCCTCCTGAAGCCTGACTGAAAAACACCCAGAGATCATATCATTCTATCCTGCCTTGTTGCTAGGAAGTTGCTAAGGGACTCCTAGCTTTTGCTGTTCACCTCCAACATCACAGAAGCAGGCTTACAAATACTGAGCTTAAAGCTACTGTGTCAGGGGAGAGATGGTGCATGCGAGGAGCTTTGAATCGGAAAAAGAGCTTGCTCCTGTGTTGGTGGAGGTCAAGGTAGAGCTAGAAGTCTCTTAGCAATGTCCTAGCAACAAGGCGGGATGGGATGATGCAATCTCTGGGAGTTTTTTCAGTCCGGCTTCATAAATTGGGGGGCCTGTACTTATAGCAAGGGTATTATTCAACTTTGGTCAAAGCTGCATAGTTTGGTGCCCCTTACCTGCATTGGCAGTTTTTTGGTAAAGTTGTAGGCCCCTTCCTACACGGGCCGGGCTCTGTTGGAGTCCTCAGCTGGGAATTTGTCTGCCGATCCCTGCTGAGCAGGCGAATGGCTGGTCCATGTCTGCTCTGCTTTAGCAGAGCGGACACAGACCAGCACGCTCTCCTCTATGGGCGGTCGGATGTAAACGGGCCACTTGTCCATTTACACTCGACTCCCATCTGATCTGATCCGCCATACAGATGGGGAACGGCTCCGTTTCTTTTTAGCAGATTGGATGTCGGCGAGTGTCAATAGAAATATGTCCGTTGACACCTGTCGCTTCATAGGAGACTGGAGGATCTTATCGGGTCCATCGATTGGTCCGCTAGTATGAAAGGGACCTTTTAAAGACACAATTACCTGTGTCACACAATCAACTATTTACTTCGATATAGAAGGTCTTGTTTACCTTCACCATAATGAGGATAATTCCTTATGCATTTGCCGCAACAATCGCACCATACAGTGAAAATGTCATAAAAGGAACTACTTGCATTTGTGGCCTGAGCAACAAAAATGTTGCAGGGTATTGCAAGGCTTCTGACTGCGTACAGGGCAGAAATGTGTTAAATGCTTTGTTGAATTGCTCCCAAAATGTTTTATAAAATAATCTAATCCTTTTCGCTCTGGTTATGTGACCACACTGCGTTCATTAATGCGTCTTGTAAACAAGTAATGCTACTGAAAGGCAGCCGCTGTGATTCTGCGGCTTGTCTGGGGTCCTGAGGTGAATAGTCAGGCCTAGCTAATCAATTCAGAATATGTAAACAAACATGTTCGGAATATGAACGAAGATATTTGGGAGGGAGGGAGGCAGAAGCTTTGAGGCTTGCCATTGAAATAACTCTGAGTCACACAATTGGCTTTATTAATAATATAAGGCTTGTTTCTGGGTTAAGAAGACATTGTTGATGTAACACCTCTGTCATGCGCAAGGACTGAGTGATGAGACACCAGGGCGTTAATTTTTCACTCAGTGGTGCGTGGGATTCAGAAGCCACTCTTCCACTTCCTCTGGATGAGTTTTCTTTCCTTCCTGAGGTCATATTTACGATGATGGGGGTAGGGGGGTGTCCATGTGCTGCACATCCAGAAAAGGAAGTGTCTGATAAATACCCTCATTCTGAACAATACGTTTTTTTGTTTTTTTTATCAGTTCTCAGGGACGAAAGACACCCCCTCCCCCCACTTTTTTTGTATTGTCTGCTTCAAGTTAACTGTACAGTTCCGTCCCTCACGTGACTGGGGTCCTGACTACGAACGTACTATAGCTCTTATAAAACAAAAGCTGGGAGTTGGTTGTGACTGGAATTTAAAAGACACTGATTAATATCTTCCACATAATTATGTGTTCTAAATGAGATAAGAACAAATCATCTAGCCCTTTGCTAAATGGCGTAAACTGTTAACCCCTTGATGCTAATGAGGTATTTCCTGTCCGATGTGCATCTATGTTTAAACTGCTCAACAGGGTATAGGAAATCCAAAACAAATTCTCTCACTACCTTTTTTTTTTTTTTGTCTTTTTTTTTTTTCTAAATGCTTTTGACTGTGCTTTCATCTTCAATTTCGTGTTTATAATCCATACCCTTTTATATACTGCAGAACTTCGCTGTATCTGCCAAAAACTCAAATTTAGTTTTTTAATGTTCAAAGCAAACTCGCCAGCCCATCCATGTCACCATGCGTTATTTTGCTGAGAAATCACTTTGAAAAACACCCCTTAGGCTGGCTGTGACCATCTTGAAGTGGTTGTGAAGGCAGAAGATTTTTTACCTCACGGCATTCTATGCCATAAGGTAAAAAACCTTCTGCATGCAGCCTTATATATGAGCCCGATTTCAACCCAGTGATGTGCACCAGAGACGAGTCTCTTTCGGCTCTTTCCCTCTCCATTGACTCGGGCACAGCAGTGAGAGCCATTGGGTCCCGTTGCTGTCAATCACAGCCAGTGAGGAGGAAGCGGGGGGTGGGGCCGAGCGGACACACAGGGGTTAATTTACTAAAGGTAAATCCACTTTGCACTACAAGTGCACTTGGAAGTGCAGTCGCTGTAGATCTGAGGGGAACATGCAAGGAAAATAAAAAAACATTTTTGGTTGTACATGATTAGATGATAGAAATCAGCAGAGCTTCCCCTCATTTCCGATCCTCCCCTCAGATCTACAGTGACTGCACCTCCGAGTGCACTTGTAGTGCAAAGTGGATTTGCCTTTAGTAAATCAACCCCACAGAGTGGGACTTGGGAGCAAGTGGCTTGCTATAGGGGCGCTCAGCGGGGGGGGGGGGGGGCTAGCTCTGTCATCTCCCTGGTAGCACACTTAACCCCTTGATCGCCCCCTAGTGTTAACCCCTTCTTTGCCAGTGTCATTTTTACATTGATCAGTGCATTTTTATAGCACTGATCAATGTAATAATGTCACTGGTCCCCAAAAAGTGTAATTTAGGTTAAAATTTGTCCGCCGCAATGTTGCAGTCCCGCTAAAAATCGCAGATTGCTGCTATTACCAGTAAAAACAATAAAAAATAAAAGTCCCTAAATCCATCCCATACTTTGTAGACGCGATAATGTTTGCGCAAACCAATCAATATACGCCTATTGCGTTTTGTTTTTTAAACCTAAAAGTATGTCGAATATATATCGGCCTAAACTGATGCATACATTATTTTTTTTATTTTTTTTTTAATATGTATTATAGCAGAAGTGCAAACAATAAAAACTGCAGAGGTGATCAAATACCACCAAAAGAAAGCTCTATTTGTTGGGGAAAGAAAGGACATCAATTTTGTTTGGGTACATCGTCGCATGACCACGCAGTTGTCAGTTAAAGGGACGTGGTGCCGAATCGCATAAAATGGCCCGGTCATTAAAGGGGCAAATCCTTCCAGGGCTGAAGTGATTGATGTAGCATTTACTTCCTGGAATCCATTCTGACACTTGTTGCCTACTAGTTGAAATCTGTATTTTTTTTTTTTTGCTAGAAAATTACTTGGAACCCCCAAGAAATTTGTTGCAATATTTTATGTTATACTGTTGTAGCGGCCTCACCCTATCTCCTTTTGCTAGGGGTATGTCACATGACAGTGTGAGATGCGCTACGGCCCATGTCCTCCCCATAGCTGTGGGTGAGGTGAAGGCCAGTATCAGTACATTCCTCGGGCCAATGTGTGTTAGTTATGAAGCTCAGTCCTGCTATGCTGAAACCTCCCTTGCTCCCATTAACCAGAGTCCATACACCGATGCAGGGTCCAACACTTGTTTATTATATTTCCACAACAAACAGTCCTTTCACAGCTGACTGGTTGCGACCCATAACATAACGCAAATGGTGGGATGAGCAGGTCGAGGCACTATCCTGATTTCAATCTAAACCCCTGTGGTTTCACCAGGGGTTATAGCAACTTTGCTTAGCACAGAACATAGAACTTGTGAGTCTCTACCAGCAACTCCATAGAACATAGATGGGAGTACCTTCGCTGCGTTGCGGCCCCTATCAGGGGAAGATGTCCCTCTAAGGGAGTTACCGGAGGCCCATCCGTCACCGGGTTGATGCTGCTCCGGAATCTCCGGACGGGTGACCTCCCCGGCCTCCTCACCTCAGATGCGGGTCCCCTCGCAAGGCGGCACCCTCGGATCACTTCGCCCTCGCGGGACCCAGTCGAAGTTACTGGGCCCCAGGCCTACGATATAGTACCTCACCCCAGGCTGAAGGTGCCTGGGATGGACCCCAACTTCATTCTGGTCAGGCCTAGGGCGCCTGGGCCGGAACCTTGAACCGCCCGCACCCAGGCCTAAGGTGCCTGGGTGCGTGAAGAGAAAATCCTCGAAGACCTCGTGGCGAGGGCGTCTCCCCCTTTTTATCTCCTCCCATCAACACCACGGCGGGTTCCCCGCCCCAGCCGTACCATCTCCGGAAAGGGACAAAAAGGGTAGCACTGCGGCAGTGATTCTACCTTGAGCCTGTAGGTACCCCGCCACCCACAGGCCAAGGAGAATAATACACCACCCAATCCTCCACGAATTACAAAAGGGGTCCAGAACCTTTCACAATTACACACCTGGGTCACACTACCCCCAGGTGTACCCCAACTAAATTTAAAGACCCCGCTACACTGTATTTGCGCAGCGGTCTTTCAAACACCATTTTTTTCGGATAAAATACACTCTTTTAAACGCCCTTCCCCTTGCTAGAGAAAAGGAGCATCCAAAAAGCTGCGTATTTACAAACTCATTTAGGTGTGTCAAGCGCTTGGGCGGTCTTTCATTTCATTGGCCAGAATATTAATTTCTTCTGGCCATTGACATGATCGCTGATGGACACATGTTTAGGCTTGCAAAACACTCCTCTCCTGAACATGCTGGCTCTGGGTTCTTTTTCTGCCTCTCAACGTCCCTGCCTGTAAATGTTTACAAGTGCATGGACACATGGGTTAACGGGCATTAGTGTTAAGAGGCGTTCTGCAAGGGCACAAAAAAAAATGTTCCCTATGTGCCCTGTTCACACCACAACACTGGTATCATGTGCAGGAGTCTACAACGTGTATGCACGGGGGGGAAAAAACTGACATGACATCAACATTGGTGTACACCATGCACATTACTGTACCTTGCTTTTAAATGCCATACATGTGGGTCTTTTGGAGCACCCTCACAGCTTGTCTGAAAAAACTCCCATCAGTCAGCGATCCCTTGTCCTGTCTAATATCTGGGGAACAAAATATGTTGAGCGCTTGTCCCTGGCACACGCAGAAACAAGCGTGCTTTCGGTTTTAAAACGAGAACATTGGTGTGTAGCAGATAGCATGTGCAGTGCTCTCCTTTTCCCGTAGACGTGTGGCTAAAAGGAAGGGAAGTGCACTGTGCATGATCTTGTTTCCAGGAAGTGTGCTTAATCCTGGGTGTGCTGGCAATGAGAGATCAACACCTTTTGTGTCCTAGGACAGGGGATTGCTGACAAATGGGAGCGTTTAGAGGGTGCGGGGTGCTGCACAGGGATTCTCTCCCCCCCCCCCCTCGCCCCCCCCACACCAAATGGTATGTAAACTAAAGCACAGCGGATCATATTTTCCTGCCAGGAGCTGTTGGCTGTAGATGTTTGGTTGGAGTCGTTGGTGTGCACAAACCTAAAATTGACACCTTTTTTATGACAACCTTTTTAATATGAACCTATACCAGACTTCTACGTTCATACGGTCGGAAATTTCCGACGAGTGCTTTTGGTCGGAAATTTCCGACCGTGTGTAGGCTCCATCGGTCTTTTTCTGTCGGAATTTCCGACAACAAAAATTTGAGAGCTGGTTCTCAATTTTTCCAACAAGAAAAGTTCTTGACGGAAATTCCGATGCACAAAAAACACATGCTCGGAATCATTGAACTTCCTTTTTCTAGGCTCGTTGTATGTCACCGCGTATTTGACGGTCGGAATTTTGTGTGACCGTGTGTGTATGCAACACAAGTTTGAGCCAACATTCCGTCGGAAAAAAATCTACGTTTTTCTTGTCGGATTTTCCGATTGTGTGTATGCGGCATAAGATGGCGAACACATTGTAAAGAAGGCACCTTCGTGTCACTACTTACCGGTAAGTGTTACTAAACCGGAACCCACAGCATTTAAAATCAGTCTGTTTATACAGTAAAGCATGCTTGTTATACTCACTGTGGAACCTATGGATTAAGCCTCTGCATTGTGTAAAAAGGCTGTTTGATCCTGTCTGCTCTGAGCCTCCCCTTCTTCCACAGTCCCCAATCCATCTGCTGATAGTACAGAGCCCTAGGAGGCACTCTGAACATGCTCAGTTTGGTGTGTATTGCTATTTTTTTTGGGGGGGGGGTTGCATGTGATGGGTACAGGGCCAATCAGCACTGTCCAGACAGAGGGTCAGGGGTCATGCAGCCTCATAGGACAGTCTGAGGAGAGTGAAAACTCCTACAAGCTTTTACCAGTGCTCAGCTGGACACTGATAGAAGTCACCAAGACTGACATCTAGTGCTGATGAGAAAAGGTATTTAGCAGTTTATTTACTAAAATTATTACCTTTCCATGTTCTGTGTATGGTGGGAGACCAGATATAGTGAATGCAGGGTCTTGGGTAGGAATGGGATCAAAGGGTGTTCGGGATACCCCCTGCCTGATCCCGCCAGGAAGCCGACGCTACACACCGCTAATCACAGCCAGTGAGACCTTTCCCGATAAGCTGCTGCACAGATCGAGAAATGTCTCGCTGTCCGTGATTAGCCATGTGCAGTGCCAGCTTCCTGGTGGGATCCCGAACCCATCTCTAGTCCTGGGTTTTGTAACGCTTGAAGCATTTGCTAGCTGGTCGAGTGCACCATTGGGGGGGGGGGGGGGGCCTACCTCACCATCAGGGTCTGGGCAAATAGAATTTTTCCTTGCACATTAGCATCCCTTCCAGGTTCGGAAATTGTGACATAAATATGGATGTTTGGGAATTTTTAACTTTTTTTTTTTTTTTTTTTTTTTTTTAAGAGTGTGTGTAAATAATTTATTATTCTGCTACAATTTTTTTTATTTTTTTTTATTGCGCTACACATTACATATAGCAGTGCATGCCAAAGTGAGAACAATAATCCTAGGTCAATCATGTACGGTTAGCTCTAAAGTGATGTCCTTTATGGGTGTTTTTAAAGTGTCGCCTATAGAAAATATAGGGTACCAAAAGTTTGACTTGCTGGGTGTCTATTTGGCACAACATCATCTTTTATAGTTTATCAAAAATGTAATGATATATTGCATTGTGTATGCCCTAAAATTACCTTTTGGTGTATTCTTACTGAAATGTTGCACTTCATAAACTGTTGCGCTAATATAGTGTGATGTGAAAGATTGAAACTCGTATAAATAAAGAATGCAAAGGAAAACATTTTAAACTACCACCATTTTATTCTCCAATGTCTCTGCTCTCAGAAAATATACAGCATAATGTTTGGGGGGGTGTTTAAGTAATTTTTAGGCCAGAAAATATTTTTTAAACATGGGCAACAATACAAAACTGGTTCTGATAATGAAAGGGTTAAGCTGGAACTTCTAAACGCAATAGAAAGTGATCTGGGAAGTAACTTTTATACTTCCCAGATGACTTCTGCATTAATAAAAGCAAAGTGCAGGAGTGCCAATGTGAATGAGGCTTTAGTTGTATACATGATAGATACTTTGATCTTCTGGCTCTGCACTTGTACAGTGAAGGATAGTGTTATTACTCTCCTCCTTCCTTCTCCCTCATCCATTCATAAAACCTCTTTTATTCTATTACCATAATGCAAGGCGTTCTGTGACTGGACAAGCAGCGGTCCTGTCATTCATTTGCTTCTTCCTTTCCTCTTGTCTATTCACAGAATGAGAGTGAGGGGAGCTGTTTTTAGCCCCCTGAGCCCATGGGAATGTTGCAGAAGGGAAGTTTTCTAGGTCCCCCCTCTCACACCTATCAGGTAAGGAGTGGGAAATTAGGCAAAGGGGGGCGGGGGGTTGGTTTGTTCCGCCCCCTGTAAGGTAATAGGTAAAATGTGAGGTAAGCTAGGGACCAATGAAAGGTCATAAGTTAGGTCACATGTCATCAAGGAATGTTCTGGAAGACAAAGTTTATTTAAGGCAGGTGCAACAAGCCTGCTGTGACCACAGGTAGGGTTACCTGATAATCTGAACTCCCTCTCCCTTGTCGCAGCCTTATATTATTACGTGGTACTCCCTCTTCGCAAACAAGAGGGTTTAGTTAACCACTTAACGACCGCCCACTGTAAATATACGTCAGCAGAATGGCACCGACAGGCAGAATCACGTACATATACGTGATTGCCTTTGTATAGTTGGGGGGTCCGATCGGACCCCCCTTCTTTACAGTGGGTGGTCGTTTTACCTTCGGGAGCGATCCGGCATGAGGGGACGGCCGTTCGATTCCGGCCACCCCCTCTCGATCGCTCCCGGCGAATGAGAGAGCTTCCCCTGCCTGCCAGGAAGGAGGAAGTGATGTCATCTCTCCTGGGGCGCTCACATATTCCGAGCGCCGTACAGGAGAAGATGCCAGGTTAGTGCACACAACACTACACTGACACCAGGACACATAGGCACATAAATCGCCCCCCAGGCCCCCCCAGACACCCCCAGATCACCCCCCAGCCCCCAGTCACAGTGTCACTGATTGCAGTGACCATTTATTTAGTGATCACTGCAATCAGTGACATTTGTGACTGTAAAAGTGTCACTACATTTAGTTTTAGGTCCAGTGTAGCCCCCTAACCCCCCCTAATAAAGGTTTAACCCCCTGATCACCCCCCAGATAACCCTTTCACCCCCTAGCACCGCCGTCACTAAGCAATCATTTTTCTGATCGATGTCTTAGCGTCGGTGATGCTGATCGGTAGCCAGTAATTTTTTTTAGGTTCGCCGCAGGTTTTTATAGCGTCGGGTACCCCCATATATTACCTAATAAAGGTTTAACCCCCTTGATCACCCCCCAGGTAACCCTTTCACCCCCTAGCACCGCCGTCGCTATGCGATCATTTTTCTGATCGATGTCTTAGCGTCGGTGATGCTGATCGGTAGCCAGTAATTTTTTTTAGGTTCGCCGCAGGTTTTTATAGCGTCAGGTACCCCCATATATTATCTAATAAAGGTTTAACCCCCTGATCGCCCCCCCAGGTAACCCTTTCACCCCCTATCACCACTGTCGCTAAGCAATCGTTTTTATGATCGTTGTCTTAGTGTCGGTGATGCCGATAGGTAGCCAGTAATTTTTTTTTAGGTTCGCCGTCAGGTTTTTATATAGCGTCAGGTACCCCCATATATTACCTAATAAAGGTTTTAACCCCCTAATTGCCCCTAGTTAACCCTTTCACCAGTGATCATCATATAAGTGTTACGGGTGACGCTGGTTAGTTAGTTTGCTTTTTATAGTGTCAGGGCACCCGCCGTATATAACCCAATAAAGGTTTAACCCCCTGATCGCCCGGCGGGTGATATCAGTTAGGTTTTAGCGTCAGAGAGGGTCTGCGTCACACCCCAGGCAGCGTCAGGTTAGTGCCAGTAGCGCTAACACCCACGCGTGAAGCATACACCCCCCTTAGTGGTATAGTATCTGATCAGCTCAATATCTGATCTGATCAGATCTATACTAGCGTCCCCAGCAGTTTAGGGTTCCCAAAAACGCACTGTTAGTGGGATCAGCCCAGATACCTGTTAGCACCTGCGTTTTGCCCCTCCGTCCAGCCCAGGCCACCCAAGTGCAGTATCGATCGATCACTGTCACTTACAAAACACAACAAACATAACTGCAGCGTTCGCAGAGACAGGCCTGATCCCTGCGACTCCAGTGCTGTAGGAGGTGATTTCACCACCACAGTTAAAAAAAAAAAAGCATATATGCCGAAGCATTGGGGCAGCAGGAGCGGAGGAGCGATTTTGCTCCTAATGCCGCGTATATACGGTCGAAATTCCGACGGAGGCTTGCCCGTGGAAAAGTCTGACCATATGTACGCGGCATAACTTTTGCGAGAAGATGCCCCCATGCTTCGGCATATATAAATGGTGCATGTATGCCCATCATTAGAAGTGGGTGGATGAAGGGCGGTATTCTAATGGTGGGCATACCCACCGATCAATCTTTTTTTTTCGTTCAGCCAACAGGCTGCATGAAAAAAAAGATTACAATACATGTCCAACAAGGACCAGCAACGTACTGGTATGTTGCTGGACTTTGAATGTTTATACCAGAATGGTGCCTGCGGGTTTAGGTATCATCTTGGTATCATTCTTTTCAGCCAGCGGCCGGCTTTCATGTAAAAGCAATCCTAGTGGCTAATTAGCCTCTGGACTGCTTTTACAAGCAGTGGGAGGGAATGTCCCCCCTCCCCCGGATATAAAAAGCGCCATTGGGAAAGCATTTTATCACACCGATCTTGGTGTGGTCAGATGCTTTGAGAGCAGAGGAAAGATCTAGGGTCCAATAGACCCCAGTTTTTTCAAAAAAGGGGATATTTACATTCTCTGAGATAACAATAAAAGTGATAAAAATAAATAAATATGGAAGCAACAGTTTAAAAATAAAATAAAAAAGCAAAATTAATAATAATAAAAAAAAAAAAAAAAGCACCCCTGTCCTGCCCTGCTCTTGCCCAATGGCGAACGCAAGCGTCGGTCTGGCGTCATATGTAAACAGCAATTGCACCATGCATGTGAGGTATCACCGCAAAGGTCAGATCGAGGGCAGTAATTTTAGCAGTAGACCTCCTGTGTAAATCTAACGGGGTAACCTGTAAATGCTTTTAAAGGCTTTTAAAAATGTATGTAGTTTGTCGCCAATGCGCGTTTGTGCGAAATTTTAAAGCATGTCGTGTTTGGTATCTATGTACTCGGCCTAAGATCATCTTTTTTATTTCATCAAACATTTGGGCAATATAGTGTGTTTTAGTGCATTAAAATTAAAAAAAGTGTATTTTTTCCCAAAAAAATGCGTTTGAAAAATCGCTGCGCAAATACTGTGTAGAAAAAAAAATGCAACACCCACCATTTTATTCTGTAGGGCCTTTGCTTTAAAAATATATATAATGTTTGGGGGTTCAACATAATTTTCTTGCAAAAAAAAATGTTTTCATGTAAACAAAAAGTGTCAAAAAGGGCTTTGTCTTCAAGTGGTTAGAAGAGTGGATGTAAGCTTCCTAATTTTGTGTATAAAATGCCAGAACAGTTCAAAACCCCCCCAAATGACCCCATTTTGGAAAGTAGACACCCCAAGCTATATACTGAGAGGCATGTCGAGTCCATGGAATATTTTATATGTTGACACAAGTTGCGGAAAAAATACAATTTTTTTTTTTGCACAAAGTTGTCACTAAATGATATATTGCTCAAACATGCCATGGGCATATGTGGAATTACACCCCAAAATACATTCTGCTGCTTCTCCTGAGTACGGGGATACCACATGTGTGAGACTTTTTGGGAGCCTAGCCGCGTACGGGACCCCAAAAACCAAGCACCGCCTTCAGGCTTTCTAAGGGTGTCAATTTTTGATTTCACTTCTCACTGCCTATCACAGTTTCGGAGGCCATGGAATGCCCAGATGGCACAAAACCCCCCCAAATGACCCCATTTTGGAAAGTAGACACCCCAAGCTATTTGCTGAGAGGTATTGTGAGTATTTTGCAGATCTCGCTTTTTGTCACAAAGTTTTGAAAATTGAAAAAAAAAAGATGTTCTTTCTTCATTTTCAAAAACAAATGAGAGCTGTAAAATACTCACCATGCCTCTCAGCAAACAGCTTGGGGTGTCTACTTTCCAAAATGGGGTCATTTGGGGGGGTTTTGTGCTATTTTGGCATTTTATGGCCTTCAAAACTGTGATAGGTAGTGAGGAGTGAAATCAAAAATTTGCGCCCTTAGAAATCCTGGAGGCGGTGCTTGGTTTCCGGGGTCCCGTACGTGGCTAGGCTCCTAAAAAGTCCCACACATGTGGTATCCCCGTACTCAGGAGAAGCAACAGAATGTATTTTGGGGTGCAATTCCACATATAACCATGGCATGTGTGAGCAATATATCATTTAGTGACAACTTTTTGTAATTTTTTTTTTTTTTTTGTCATTATTCAATCACTTGGGACAAAAAAAAAAAAAATACTCAATGGGCTCAACATGCCTCTCAGCAATTTCCTTGGTGTCTACTTTCTAAAATGGGGTCATTTTGGGGGGGGGGGTTTTGTACTGCCCTGTCATTTTAGCACCTCAAGAAATGAGCTAGGCAGTCATAAATTAAAAGCTGTGTAAATTCCAGAAAATGTACCCTAGTTTGTAAACGCTATAACTTTTGCGCAAACCGATAAATATACGCTTATTGACATTTTTTTTACTAAAGACTTGTGGCTGAATACATTTTGGCCTAAATGTATGACTAAAATTGAGTTTATTCGATTTTTCTTATAACAAAAAGTAGAAAATATCATATTTTTTTTTTTCAAAATTTTCGGTCTTTTTCCGTTTATATCGCAAAAAATAAAAATCGCAGAGGCAATCAAATACCATTAAAAGAAAGCTCTATTTGTGGGAAGAAAAGGACGCAAATTTCGTTTGGGTACAACATTGCATGTCCGCACAATTTACAGTTAAAGCAGCGCAGTGCAAAATTCTGAATTCACCTCTGGTCCTTTAGCTACCAAATGGTCCGGGGCTTAAGTGGTTAATAAGTCGTTAATTCCAACCTGAGTCGTAGTGGCTGGGTTGATGAATGTATGGTGGTTTAAGTAAATAAGTGATGATGTGTTTTTCTTTTGGTATCTACCAATGGTTATTTGTTAAAATATGAATAATAAATTTAAATACCAGTAATAAAGGCCTGCGGCCATGTTTACCCCACTGTATTTGTCTCTTTGGTCATTATTTACAGGTAGCATTCTGCATAGAGTCCCCATGCCATGTATTGTGTGAATAGAATTAAAGGGCTTTTAATAATGGTTGTGGGGGAGATAACGGACATTACTCTTCACAGTACGATTGCTGTTACTCAGCAGAAGTGTTGGAAGATCATAGCGGACAGTATTCGTCATGACTACAGCTAAGATTTTTAGCAGCCCCAACAGCCATCCAAATGTAGTAAATCCAGCATTTAGTGGTAACTTAAATTGATTTGTAATCCTGGACCAACCATCTTCCTTTACTTGAACTACGTCCCTATGAAAAATCGTATCAAATTTAAAGCTGAGCTCAACCCAAAGTGGAAGCTCTGCTTATCTGCCTCCTCTTGAAACCCCCCCAGTGCCACATTTGGTTTTGACAGGTACCCGTCCCCACTTCCTCCTTCCCCCGCTGCTGGGCCATTCAAAAAGCTACGCGCATACGCAGTAGGGAAATGGCTGTGAAGCCGCAAAGCTTTACTGCTGAGTTCCCTTACAGGCAATGGCAGCATGCACCCGAGAGCTGATGGAAACATTGGCTGCGGTGCCAACATCGCTGGACTCAGGACAGGTAAGCGTCCTAATATTAAGTCAGCAGATACAGTATGTGTAGCTGCTGACTTTTGATTTTCTTGCTGGGAGGGCGTAACTCCACTTTGAATATGTACAATGGGACTTCTTAGGAGTCACTTCAATATGAGCCACACATCAGCGTTCCCTTTTTTTCAAATGTAGAACATTCATTAAAAACGCATCATAAAACATTGTGTGCACTTGTTTTAGTATTGAAAATCTTCCACCCAAATCGTTGCCCTATTATACTCCACCAGTCAGCTACTCAAAATTATGTATTGTACAGAAACCGTTTATTTTTCTCTTCCGAGAGCTGGATCTTATTTTCAACGCGTTTCACATTACACATATACTGCTTCTTCAGGAAGTGCGGAAGACGATAATGAAAAATATATAATACAAATCATACCGAGCTTCATATTACAGCCTACATCCCATAATTGGGTTGTCTATCCAACCTAAGCTTTTAATCATGGGATGTAGGCTGAACACATGCTTAGAAGAATGGAACTCCTCATATGTTTTACTGGTATGAATGCCCCTGAGAGCTGTTAATCTAGACATTCCAACTGTCTATCAGCTGTTCTACATAAGACTTTTTGATCACCGTGGAGTATTAAGTAAGCATTCACATTCTTTGCACTTGAAGGTCTATTCAAAGTTACAAGTCTGTATTGATTGCCTTATTTATTATAGGTACTTTCTGCCATCCGTTCGCACAGCGCTATATACCGTATATCTAGAGATAGATAGATAGATAGAGATAGATATATCTATCTATCTATCTCTATCTAACTATCTACTTTTTTAGGTTTTTTTAATACAAGGTGTGTGTGTGTTTATATATATATATATATATATATATATATATATATATATATATATATATATATATATTGTGACAGAGCATCCCAGAGAGAGCCTGGGAAAGTCCTATTCGGGGTTTATACATCTCCCAGGCTCCTCTCATATACATTCAGGGATCTCTGGGCCAGGATCCACTTCAGGTGTTGGTTCTCTCCCCCAGGTTAATTAAAAGCTCACCTGAGCAGACAGCCTTTGCTCAGCCTGGGAAACACAGACAGCATTGGTCTGTGAGAGCAAGAAGGTTCGTAAAACTTGTTACTCTGTTGGATGTGGAAGCTGACAAGCGCTAGGCTTGTCCAGCCTGGTAGAGAGGGCCTGTAAATACTGTGTAGTTAGAGCCGAGACACGGCTAGGCTTTTGTTTAGCTATTTTTTTTTTTCTGTTTGTTCTCAGCACACTGTACAGCACTTGTCATTGACTTTGTATATAGCACCAATAAACCACACTGTGTTTTCACTGATCCAATGGACTTGGTATCTGTGCCTGCTCATCCCAGGGAGCTTTTGTATCTACTACCTGTCCCCCAGGTTGCATATGGTGGAGGCTGCGACCAGCTGTAGTAAGTTACTACTTAAAAGGCCAGTACCTAAAGTGACAACATGGAGGACCTCCTCAAACAAATGGTGTTGGCAAATGCTGCGTTGCAGCAAGCAAAAGCTGCACAGGAGCAAACCAAGGTACTGTTCCAACAGATTGGTGCTGTACAAGAGCAATCGCAGAGGCTGTTTGAACAGCTTGCCACTGCTGCAAAAGCGGATAGGAAAACCCTTACTGAGGTTGTGGAAACGCTAGCACAGGGGTCACCTGCGATAATGAAGGATATTGGAGACAAGCCCTCAGCCATCCATGTGGGTCGCTTTCTTTCAAAGATGACGGCAGATGATGATCCAGAGGCCTTCCTACTAACATTTGAACGGACCGCTGAGAGGGAAGGTTGGCCCCAAACCCAGTGGGCAGGACTGATCGCCCCCTTACTTTCTGGAGAATCGCAGAAGGCCTACTATGATCTGGAGTCAGCAGAAGCGGGAGATTATGAAAAGGTCAAGCGGGAAATCCTGGCACGACTTGGCGTTACCTTGGCTGTTCGAGCTCAGCGGGTCCACAGCTGGTTCTTCCAAGAAAAGAGGCCCCCAAGATCGCAGATGTTTGATCTGATCCACCTGGTGCGGAAATGGCTACAGCCGGAGTCCCTGTCTGCGCCACAAATAGTGGAGCGTGTGGTCATGGACCAATTCCTGAGGTCACTACCAATTCCCCTGCAGAAGTGGGTGAGTCAAGGAGACCCCAAGTCGGCAGACAACCTGGTGGAGCTCGTTGAGAGGTACTTTGCTGCAGAGAACCTGGTCACCACCCCTACAGCCGCACGGACTTTCCACCCAAAGCCACGGTCTCCCCAGGCAACCAGTAAGACTGTTCCAGGGGAAGTGGGTGGTAAGCATGGCAAGGAAATAGGGGGGAGGATTTTTGGTGCCAGGACTGAAGTTTGGCGGCCCAAACAAGGGAAGCCACTGCCTGTCAGCAAAACAAACTGGGGAAACATCAGGTGTTTTCGTTGCCAAGAACTGGGACATGTTGCAGCAAACTGTCCATTGACAGATGAACCAATGCAGTGTGATCTATCTTTTAGAAGACAGTCTGTTTGCTGCTGTTTCATGCGCTGCAGTGCCAAATGTGGGAAAACACAAGTGTCAAGTGACTATTAATAATAAGCCTGTTATGGCCTTGCTGGACTCTGGAAGCCTGGTTACTTTGGTTACAGCTGAGATGGTTGAAACTGTGAATTTTCATGCAAAAAAAGTTGCTGTGATCTGTGTACATGGGGATACCCGCGAGTATCCAATAGCCACTGTTTAGTTTAAAACTGGCTTAGGTACGGTGACCCATTCGGTCGGACTGGTGCCCCACTTGGTGCACGAGGCTATCATTGTTAGGGACTTCCCTAAGTTTTGGGAACTGTGGGATTGTCCCGACTCAGTCGCAGAGCCAGAACTCATGGCCATTACTGACCTTGTGAGTTCAGGGGACTCCTCTCAGGGCTCTCCGGGTGATCCTTTCTCAGTTATGGCAGGAGAGCTGGGGGAGCCTGAAGAAGTCCCCACAACCAGTAGAGCTGGACAGCCATCTGCTGAATCTGAGCCTGCGTTAGAGTTTGCCAATCTTAATGTGCACAAGGAAAATTTTGGTACGGAGCAGAGAAAAGACCCTACCCTTGCCAGGGCCTGGGAAAATGTAATAGTGATTAATGAGGTACCTGTCGAACCAGGGGACAGGCTCTGTTTTCCATATTTCTGCAGCAATGAGGATTTACTGTATCGTGTATGTAAATCTAATGATGAAGTGGTTGAACAGTTGGTAGTCCCTAAGTTATACAGACGGGTGGTGTTGGAACTTGCCCATGGGCACTTGCTAGGAGGCCATTTAGGGGTTGAGAAAACCACTGAAAGGGTGTTGCGCAGGTTTTACTGGCCTGGGATACGGAAAAATATAGAAAATTATTGTCAATCCTGTCCTGTGTGTCAGATGTCAGCCCCCCAACCCCACTTCCGAAGTCCGTTAGTGCCCTTGCCCATTATTGAAGTGCCTTTTGAGAGGATTGCCATGGACCTTGTGGGTCCACTCCCCAAATCTGCCCGCGGTCATCAACATATCCTCGTGATCATGGATTACGCTACCCGTTACCCCGAGGCTGTTCCCTTACGCACTGACTGCGTCTGCTAAAAACATTGCCAAAGAGCTGTTTATGGTGTTCAGTCGGGTTGGCGTCCCGAAAGAAGTCCTTACAGACCAGGGTACCCCATTCATGTCACGAATAACTAGGCAGCTGTGCAAGTTATTTAAGGTGACGCAGTTGCGAACCTCGGTGTACCATCCTCAAACGGATGGCTTGGTGGAACGCTTCAATAAGACGTTAAAGAGTATGTTAAAGGTTGTTGACAAGGATGGTAAAAATTGGGACTTCCTGATACCCTACTTGATGATCGCCATCAGGGAAGTTCCCCAGTCCTCTACGGGGTACTCTCCATTTGAGCTGCTTTATGGGAGACACCCTCGGGGACTCTTAGACATAGCCAAGGAAACTTGGGAGGGGGAGCAGACACCTCACAAAAGTGTCATTGAGCATATCGCTCAAATGCAGGGCAGGATTGCAGCAATCATGCCGGTGGTTAAAAGAACATTTTACTGCAGGCCCAAGCAGCCCAACAAAGGATATACAACAGGGGGGCCCAACTTCGTATTTTTTCACCTGGTGACAGGGTCCTCGTGTTGGTTCCCACTGTTGAGAGCAAATTCCTGGCTAAGTGGCAGGGACCCTTTGAAGTAATTGAAAGAGTTGGGGAGGTCAATTACAAGGTGTATCAACCAGGTAAAAGGAAGCCCGAACAGATTTACCACATAAACCTGTTAAAGCCCTGGAAGGATAGACTGGCATTAACTGCGAGGTCCCTCCCGGTAACCCTTAAAGGTACTGAATCCCCTCTGATCCCTGAGGTTACGATTCCAGACACCCTGTCATGTTCCCAGAAACAGGAAGCTAGAGTTCCTGATGAGGAATAAAGAGAAATTTTTAGAGTTGCCGGGCACGACTTCAGCAGTTCAGCATGATATTGTTACTGAACCTGGAGTCCGTGTCAAGCTCAAACCATACCGAATTCCCGAAGCTAGAAGAAAGGACATCGGTGAGTAAGTTTAAAAGGATGTTGGAGCTAGATGTTATTGAGGAATCCAATAGTGACTGGTCTAGCCCCATTGTATTAGTCCCAAAACCGGATGGCACTTGGAGGTTTTGTAACAACTTCAGAAAGCTTAATGCGGTAACAAAGTTTGACACATACCCAATGCCCAGGGTAGACGAGCTTATAGACCGACTTGGCAAGGCCCGTTATCTGACCACTTTGGACTTGACCAAAGGATATTGGCAAATACCCCTGACTGGTAGTGCCAAAGAAAAGACTGCATTTGTGACCCCGGAGGGGTCGTTTCAATATAAGAAAATGCCTTTTGGGTTGCAAAATGCCCCTGCAACATTTCAGAGGGATATGGATAGGACCCTAAGACCTCACCGACAGTATGCTGCAGCCTATCTGGACGACATAGTGGTGCATAGCACTGACTGGGAGTCTCACTTGCCCCGTGTCCAGGCTGTCCTGGATTCCCTCTTCAAGGAGGGGTTTACGGCAAATCCCAAAAAATGTGCCATTGGGCTAGAGGAAGCCAAGTATTTGGGCTACACTATTGGCCGGGGTGTCATAAAGCCCCAGGTGAATAAAATAGAAGCCATCCAGGAGTGGCCACGTCCTGCCAACAAGAAGCAGGTCAGGGCCTTTCTTGGCGTTGCGGGGTACTATAGAAGATTTATCCCAAATTTCGCAACTATAGCTGCCCCACTGACAGACCTTACGAAAGGGAAAGACTCCGTAATGGTGAAATGGTCTCCAGTAGCAGAAGAGTCTTTTCAAGTCCTGAAGAAGGCTCTTTGTGCACAGCCAATCCTATACTCCCCCGATTTCTCCAAAAACGTTTTGGTCCAGACGGATGCGTCTGATGTTGGTATCGGGGCAGTACTATCACAGGTACACAATGGGGAAGAACACCCTGTGGTGTACTTAACCACTTAACGACCGCTCACTGTATATATACGTCGGCAGAATGGCACCGACAGGCACAATCACGTAGAGTGTACGTGATTGCCTTTGTACAGTTGGGGGGTCCGATCGGACCCCCCTCCTATACAGTGAGCGGTGGCTAAGTGTCCGGGAGCGTTCCGGGATGAGGGGGCAGCCATTCGTTTCTGGCCACCCCCTCGCGATCGCTCCCGGCGAATGGAAATGCCCCCTCTGTCTGTGTCAGACAGAGGGAGCAGGAGGAAGTGATGTCATCTCTGGTGCGGCGCTCACATATACCGAGCGCCGTACAAGAGAAGATATCAGGTCAGTGCACACAACACTACACTGACACCAGGACACATAGGGACATAAATCGCCACCCCAGGCCCCCCCAGACACCCCAGATCACCCCCCCAGCCCCCAGTCACAGTGTCACTGATTGCAGTGATCACTAAATAAATGGTCACTGCAATCAGTGACATTTGTGACTGTAAAAGTGTCACCAAAGTTTAGTCTTAGGTCCAGTGTAGCCCCCTAACCCCCCCTAATAAAGGTTTAACCCCCTGATCACCCCCCAGATAACCCTTTCACCGCCTATCACCACTGTCGCTTAGCGATAATTTTTCTGATCGCTGTCTTAGTGTCTGTGATGCAGATCGGTAGCCGGTAATTTTTTTTTAGGTTCGCCGCAGGTTTTTATAGCGTCAGGTACCCCAATATATTATCTAATAAAGGTTTAACCCCCTTCTTGATCGCCCCCCCAGGTAACTTTTTCACCCCCATCACCACTGTCGCTAAGCAATCGTTTTTCTAAACGCTGTCTTAGTGTCGGTGATGCAGATCGGTAGCTGGTAATTTTTTTTAGGTTCGCCGCAGGTTTTTATAGCGTCAGGTACCCCCATATATTATCTAATAAAGGTTTTAACCCCCTGATTGCCCCTAGTTAACCCTTTCACCAGTGATCACCATATAAGTGTTACGGGTGACGCTGGTTAGTTAGTTTGCTTTTTATAGTGTCAGGGCACCCGCCGTGTATATAACCCAATAAAGGTTTAACCCCCTGATCGCCCGGCGGGTGATATCAATTAGGTTTTAGCGTCAGAGAGGGTCTGAGTCACACCCCAGGCAGCGTCAGGTTAGTGCCAGTAACGCTAACACCCACGCGTGAAGCATACACCCCCCTTAGTGGTATAGTATCTGAACAGATCAATATCTGATCTGATCTATACTAGCGTCCCCAGCAGTTTAGGGTTCCCAAAAATGCAGTGTTAGCGGGATCAGCCCAGATACCTGCTGGCACCTGCGTTTTGCCCCTCCGTCCAGCCCAGGCCACCCAAGTGCAGTATCGATCGATCACTGTCACTTACAAAACAAAAACACACATAACTGCAGCGTTCGCAGAGACAGGCCTGATCCCTGCGACTCCAGTGCTGTAGGAGGTGATTTCACCACCACAGTTAAAAAAAAAAAAGCAAATATGCCGAAGCATTGGGGCAGCAGGGGCGGAGGAGCGATTTTGCTCCTAATGCCGCGTACATACGGTCGAAATTCCGACGGAGGCTTGCCCGTGGAAAAGTCCGACCATGTGTGTGCGGCATAACTTTTTTGCGGGAGGATGTCCCCATGCTTCGGCATATATAAATGGTGCGTGTATGCCCATCATTGGAAGTGGGTGGATGAAGGGCGGTATTCTAATGGTGGGCATACCCACCGATCAATCTCTTTTTTCGTTCAGCCAACTGGCTGCATGAAATAAAAAGATTACAATACATGTCCAACAAGGACCAGCAACGTACTGGTATGTTGCTGGACTTTGAATGTTTATACCAGAATGATGCCTGCGGGTTTAGGTATCATCTTGGTATCATTCTTTTCAGCCTGCGGCCGGCTTTCATGTAAAAGCAATCCTAGCGGCTAATTAGCCTCTGGACTGCTTTTACAAGCAGTGGGAGGGAATGCCCCCCCCCGGATATAAAAAGCGCCATTGGGAAATTGGGAAAGCATTTTATCACACCGATCTTGGTGTGGTCAGATGCTTTGAGGGCAGAGGAAAAATCTAGGGTCTAGAAGACCCCAGTTTTTTCAAAAAAAGAGTACCTGTCACTACCTATTGCTATCATAGGGGATATTTACATTCCCTGAGATAACAATAAAAATGATAAAAAAAAAACAAAATACTTGGAAGGAACAATTTTTAAAAATAAAATAAAAAAGCAAAATGAATAATAAAAAAAAAAGAAAAAAGCACCCCTGTCCTGCCCTGCTCTTGCCCAATGGCGAACGCAAGCGTAGGTCTGGCGTCATATGTAAACAGCAATTGCACCATGCATGTGAGGTATCACCGCGAAGGTCAGATCGAGGGCAATCATTTTAGCAGTAGACCTCCTCTGTAAATCTACTGGGGTAACCTGTAAAGGCTTTTAAAGGCTTTTAAAAATGTATGTAGTTTGTCGCCAATGCGCGTTTGTGCGAAATTTTAAAGCATGTCGTGTTTGGTATCTATGTACTCGGCCTAAGATCATCTTTTTTATTTCATCAAACATTTGGGCAATATAGTGTGTTTTAGTGCATTAAAATTAAAAAAAAGTGTATTTTTTATCCCAAAAAATGCGTTTGAAAAATCGCTGCGCAAATACTGTGTAGAAAAAAAAAATGCAACACCCAACATTTTAATCTGTAGGGCCTTTGCTTTAAAAATATATATAATGTTTGGGGGTTCAACATAATTTTCTTGCAAAAAAAAAAATGTTTTCATGTAAACAAAAAGTGTCAAAAGGGGCTTTGTCTTCAAGTGGTTAGAAGAGTGGATGTAAGCTTCCTAATGTTGTGTATAAAATGCCAGAACAGTTCAAAACCCCCCCCCAAATGACCCCATTTTGGAAAGTAGACACCCCAAGCTATATACTGAGAGGCATGTCGAGTCCATGGAATATTTTATATGTTGACACAAGTTGCGGAAAAAGGACAATTTTTTTTTTTTGGCACAAAGTTGTCACTAAATGATATATTGCTCAAACATGCCATGGGCATATGTGGAATTACACCCCAAAATACATTCTGTTGCTTCTCCTGAGTACGGGGATACCACATGTGTGAGACTTTTTGGGAGCCTAGCCACGTACGGGACCCCAAAAACCAAGCACCGCCTTCAGGCTTTCTAAGGGTGTAAATTTTTGATTTCACTTCTCACTGCCTATCACAGTTTCGGAGGCCATGGAATGCCAAGATAGCACAAAACCCCCCCAAATGACCCCATTTTGGAAAGTAGACACCCCAAGCTATTTGCTGAGAGGTATTGTGAGTATTTTGCAGATCTTTTTGTCACAAAGTTTTGAAAATTGAAAAAAAAAAAAAAAATATATATACATATATATATATTTTCTTTCTTCATTTTCAAAAACAAATGAGAGCTGTAAAATACTCGCCATTCCTCTCAGCAAATAGCTTGGGGTGTCTATATTCCAAAATGGGGTCATTTGGGGGGGTTTTGTGCGATTTTGGCATTTTATGGCCTTCGAAACTGTGATAGGTAGTGAGGAGTGAAAACAAAAATTTGTGCCTAGAAAGCCTGAAGGCGGTGCTTGGTTTTCGGGGTCCCGTACGCGGCTAGGCTCCTAAAAAGTCCCACACATGTGGTATCCCCGTACTCAGGAGAAGCAGCAAAATTTATTTTGGGGTGTAATTCCATATATAACCATGGCATGTGTGAGCAATATATCATTTAGTGACAACTTTTTGTAATTTTTTTTTTGTCATTATTCAATCACTTGGGACAAAAAAAATATATTCAATGGGCTCAACAGGCCTCTCAGCAATTTCCTTGGGGTGTCTACTTTCTAAAATGGGGTCATTTGGGGGGGTTTTGTGCTATTTTGGCATTTTATGGCCTTCGAAACTGTGATAGGTAGTGAGGAGTGAAATCAAAAATTTGCGCCCTTAGAAATCCTGAAGGCGGTGCTTGGTTTCCGGGGTCCCGTACGCGGCTAGGCTCCCAAAAAGCCCCACACATGTGGTATCCCCGTACTCAGGAGAAGCAGCAAAATGTATTTTGGGGTGCAATTCCACATATAACCATGGCATGTGTGAGCAATTTATCATTTAGTGACAACTTTTTGTAATTTTTTTTTTTTTTTTTTTTTTTTTTTTTAGTCATTATTCAATCACTTGGGACAAAAAAATAAAAAATTCAATGGGCTCAACATGCCTCTCAGCAATTTCCTTGGGGCGTCTACTTTCCAAAATGGGGTCATTTGGGGGGGTTTTGTACTGCCCTGCCATTTTAGCACCTCAAGAAATGAGATAGGCAGTCATAAATTTAAAGCTGTGTAAATTTCAGAAAATGTACCCTAGTTTGTAAACTCTATAACTTTTGCGCAAACCAATAAATATACGCTTATTGACATTTTTTTTTACTAAAAACATGTGGCTGAATACATTTTGGCCTAAATGTATGACTACAATTGAGTTTATTCGATTTTTCTTATAACAAAATTAGAAAATATCATTTTTTTTTCAAAATTTTCGGTCTTTTTCCGTTTATATCGCAAAAAATAAAAATCGCAGAGGCAATCAAATACCATTAAAAGAAAGCTCTATTTGTGGGAAGAAAAGGACGCAAATTTCGTTTGGGTACAACATTGCATGTCCGCACAATTTACAGTTAAAGCAGCGCAGTGCAAAATTCTGAATTCACCTCTGGTCCTTTAGCTACCAAATGGTCCGGGGCTTAAGTGGTTAAGCAGAAAGCTCAATGACCATGAAAAAAAATATGCAGTCCTTGAAAAGGAATGTCTGGCCATAAAGTGGGCCGTGGACACGCTCAGGTACTACTTGTTGGGGCGCCAGTTTGAGTTAATAACTGACCATGCTCCCCTGAAATGGATGGCCCAAAAGAAGGATCTAATAGGCGGGTGAACCAGTGGTTTTTTGGCCCTACAAGATTACGCCTTTACGGTAAAACACAGGCCAGGTGTGGAGATGGGAAATGTAGATGCCCTCTCCCGTGTTCACTCCTGTTGGGCTACAGGTGTTCCAACCCTGGGGTTGAAACAAGGGGGGAGGATGTGTGACAGAGCGTCCCAGAGAGAGCCTGGGAAAGTCCTGTTCGGGGTTTATACATCTCCCAGGCTCCTCTCATATACATTCAGGGATCTCTGAGCCAGGATCCACTTCAGGTGTTGGTTCTCTCCACCAGCTTAATTAAAAGCTCACCTGAGCAGACAGCCTTTGCTCAGCCTGGGAAACACAGACAGCATTGGTCTGTGAGAGCAAGAAGGTTCGTAAAACTTGTTACTCTGTTGGATGTGGAAGCTGACAAGCGCTAGGCTTGTCCAGCCTGGTAGTGAGGGCCTGTAAATACCGTATAGTTAGAGCCGAGACACGGCTAGGCTTTTGTTTAGCTATTTTTTCTTCTGTTTGTTTTCAGCACACTGTACAGCACCTGTCATTAGACTTTGTATATAGCACCAATAAACAACACTGTGTTTTCACTGATCCAATGGACTTGGTATCTGTGCCTGCTCATCCCAGGGAGCTTTTGTATCTACTACCTGTCTCCCAGGTTACAATATATGTGTGTGTGTGTGTGTATATATATATATATATATATATATATATATATATACATATATATATATATATATATATATATATATATATATATATAAAATGTAGCACTACCCCCGTAGGAGCTGCTGGTTTAGATTGGCGCCTGTACGCTGCCTATCAACCCCTGTAATTTGGCTCGATTCCCCCTGGGCACAACTGGACAATGGTGACAATAGTGTGGTTGTGGGCCCCTAAGAGGCTATAGAGGGCCACAATGGTACCACACAACAATAAATGTAGTTAAATATTGTTACCTTATTGTGTTTTGCCTGCCACACGGCTGCAAAAGACAGAGTCCCACACAAGATGTAGTTCAACCAAAAGGTAATATGTTTACTTGGTAAAGAATTTGGAATAGAGATTACACATGTAACATTTGACTCAAACAGGTCCCTGTGAGAGTCAACCGACATGCATATACACAACAGTTCCAGGTTTTCACTATAAAATAGGAGACCCAATTTACTTGACTTAAGGTTAGACCTAAGGAAGTGCACGGTGGAGGAATCTCCCACTGTAATGATATCCGCAGTGGGGTACTTCTCCACCAAGTCCAACCCAGCTCACTGAAACAGCACAATGACAATAATAAAACAATTGCAAAAACGGTTTGCCTACACATACAAGTTCAATAAGCTATCTGGCTCCCCCTTGTGGGCAGCTCAGCTGGTGCGTGTCCCGCTGTATCAACCTAAGCAGTGAACTGAACTGAAGATGGTTCCTAAAAGTTTCCAGTAATCTTCGGCTAGCTTTTGTTGGTGCACTTGAGTATTTGTAATCCAACAAACAAGGTGAAGAAAGAATGAACACTTAAACTGTGCAGTATAAGGGCAAGTGGAGTGCTGATCCTCGCAAAGCGCTAAATCACTCCCGAATGTAGCGTGTCTCCACTTAAAGCACTGTAGCTGTCAGCAAGTACAAGTAAACTATGGAAGTCACCTTCCTGTAACCCAGTTAGTTATGCTGGTGGGCAGGTGCCCTCTCACCACATGAGGCCTCGCCGGTGTGCTCCGTCTGGACCCTCTTGGTTCTTGACTCCTGGGCAAGTCGCCGTCCCTGGTCCTCTGCCCTGCCGCTCACGAGGTGTCGGTGGAAAGGTGACTCTGGATGCCTTGGAATGTAGAGCGGTCCCTCTCCCTGGTCCGATCAGTAGGCCTGTGGCAGGAATCCCTCCGACTGGCGATCCAGTTTCCGTCACTTTAGGCTTTTCCGTCCTAAGCACGCTCGCTGCAGGCCTCTTGCCTGTTTGAAGATGGCATCCCAAGAGGCCGCACAAGAGCCCTGCCTTGCCTTAAATAAGTTCTCCCAGTAGGCTGTGTGTGGCGCCAAAAACTTTGGCAGCATAGTGGTCTTGTGGGTAATGTTGTTTCATTTCTATCCACACCAATAGAGTCTCTGTCTATGATTCCACATTACCCATAATGCTTTATCCATGAATAACTGAACCAAACAACTTTTAATAGTCTAGCATAAACGGGTACCAGATGGAGCTAAGTTCTTATTAGGCACAAACTGTAGTCCATAAGTTGCGTGCAAAAGTGACACCTTGCTACTCATTATGTATGTATATATGTGTGTGTGTATATTAGTGGTGCAACGGATCTGTGACGATCCGTGATCCGAATGGGTCACCCCGTTCGGATCGGCACACACCGCGATCCGTGGCCTCAGCCTTAGGAAAGGCCGCGGCTTCGGCCTAGCTCCGGAGCCGCGGCCATCTTGGTACACCCCTCGCTGCTCGTGGATTTGAACTGGCCGGCGGGAGAGACTAAAGTAAGTGGGGGAGATTGTGGATATTACATACAGGGGGAGATTGTGGATATTACATACGGGGGGAGATTGTGGATATTACATACAGGGGGAGATTGTGGATATTACTGGGGGAGATTGTGGTGGGGAGATTGTGGATATTACAGTGGGGGGGATGACGTGGATATTAGTAATTTTTTTTTTTTTTTTTTTGCCGATCCGAAAATGATCCGATCTGTAGCTCTGATCCGAGGATCGATCCGATCCGTGAGTTTTTTGATCCGTTGCACCCCTAGTGTATAGATAGATATCTGTGTGTGTGTGTGTGTGTGTGTGTGTGGGGCGGAGCTCACCCCTCTCTCTATCTTTATCGGTTATGCGGCTGTTGTCTAGGGGTACCTGGGAGAGAGAGAGGAGATACACCAAGGCCCATGTCCTCCATAACTAAGAGGTGAAAGCCAGCAAATTGGGTCTTTTGTATAGGTGTCCTAGAGTCAAGTCCAGTCCTTCGTCCCTGACTCCTTTGCTTTTAGTAACCCGAGTTCCACACAGTGAATAGGTCCAACTCAGTTTTATTCTTCTTGCCAAGCAATAAAACAATCTCTTTTCTTTGGAAAATGGGGACAGATCGAGGTACAATCCTTTCCCTTCTGTTGCTGCCCACTGTGCTGTCACCAGTGGTGAATAGTCACTGCCACTGACTAAGTTATATAGAACGTGAATTACCTTCGCTCACTTTGCCCCTGTCAGAGGAAGAAATCCGTCCAAGGGAGAAGTGGAGGCCTCTCCGTCACCATATATATATATTATGTAATATAATATTTTTTTTTAGTAGAACCTGTTGTTGCTTGGCTTGCACTACATTTTTAGAAACCATGGTGACCATCCAAAGGGATTTATTGTGATTAACATTAATCTGCATTTGTCTGATACCAGCATCACACTGTTGTAGCCAAGCAGTAAGCATGCTCCTGTAGTGTGCAGTTGTTTACGCGGTGTGCACGTGCAGCCATTTCCTCCACACTGAACGCTATAGTGAACAGGTTCCTGTTCATTGTATGCAAATGAACCATTATCGCTTTATGCTTGCTTGGTTTCCTCAATGTTTATTGGTGTGGAAAGTATTGTTTTTTGTTTTTGTCCTTCAGTGGAGACAATTATGGTAACAACAAGAAAAATCATAGAATAGCAACGTGATTTGTATTCCAAAATTCCTATATTTAAAAAAAACAAAAAAAACCCTCATCGCTTTCTGTTTTTAAAGATCCAGAATCTCTTGAGCTTCATTTAGTCCTTTCTATGGTGCATTATTGACACCTTTTACATGGGTTTTATATGCGTTATCATTCCTATGTAAGGTGGGTTTTCATGCACCATTGATGCAGTAATTAAGTTCTTCTTAATGCTACGCACCAAATTATGAAGGTACGAATGCACCATTATTCATGGAATTCATCCTTTGCACTGAGGTTTTGTAGATGATGGATTTGCCCATGATTAGAAGTTCAAAGTGCACAGAGAAGCCATTTATTTTAGTCCCCATTAAGGGGTGATTAGCTGTGTACTCCGTGCAGAGCCATTCTTTATCGGTGTTCTATCGAGAAATGTCTCCTGTCGACAAATGTACTTGATGGTCTGCGCATGCGCTGGACCAAACGTCACTCCAGCTGATATGTTGATCAGCTGGCGTGACGTCAACACAGCGCATGCGCAGATCGTATGAGGCATTTTTCGACGGGCAGTATTCAAATCTATGCAAACAGCGGAGGGTATACTTGCTTGTCATATTGTGCCTCGCTGTTGCGGGGCGGGTTTTGTCTGTGTTGCAAGACGGGTTTGGTGTGTTGAACCTCGGGTTTTGCCTGTGTCTAAGGACGGGTTGCAACACACACAAAACCCACCCTTGCACGCACCCACAACCTGCCCTGCAACAGCAAGGCTCAATCTGACAACTGCATTCCCCCTCTGTTTGCATAGCGTCAGATAATGCCTCTGATCTGTGCATGCACTGTGTTGACTTCACGCCAGCTGATCACCATATCAGCTGGAGTGACGTTTGGTACTGAATATGCGCAGACCCATCGGGGGCATTTTTAGACGGGAGGCATTTCTCGATAGAACACTGGCACGGGGATGCATGCAACTACTGTGCATCCCCATGGTGGTAAAAGATGGCCCTGCACAGGACACGCATGTCATTGCCCCGTGTGAATGAGGCCTTCCAGTGAATTTTTTTTTTTTAGTATACAGACCTTATACATACAATATATTATGGACATGCTCATCTGGGATACAGATGTAGCGCATCCCTTTTTTAAAGCGGTATGAAATCCTGCTTTTTCTCTACTGGCAAGCTTATAAGTCTCATCTGTAGGTGCCTTGGAAACTGTCTAAAACTGCGCCGTGGTTGCACGGGAGTCACGTCATCGCGGCCCAGCCATTCAAGCAGGGCCAAAAGCATGAACCCAGAAGGAAGACCGGGTAAAGATGGAAGAACCTGGAGCAGTGATAGCTCGGCGCTCTAGAGCGTACTAGCACATTATGGCATCAATCTGCAAGGGGCCTTTTGTTTTGTTTTTTTACTTTTTCTGAGTTCAATAGTAGTTCAGTAGTATAATTTGGGTACTTGAATGTGATACTATTATATAGAGCAATTGGGCCAGGTGATGGTATGGTGGCGGCTGCTAGTACCGCCTAAACCAATGAAAATCACCTAGAAAGAGGGGGTATTTTAGTGGACTTTCTCGATACTGATCTACACTGTCCACTCCACACTGACCAGACCACTACACTCCACACTGACCAGACCAACTGACTGCTCCCTCTCCCCAGACCATGTCCTCTCCCCCGGGCCAGCAACGCGACTCACGAGGAAGTCTCTCACCTGCTTTTCTTCCATCTTCCCTCTGCGCTCTGCCTTTTTGGTCTTCCACACTGCCTGCCACGATGGGACAATGCTCTGGGATCCAGGCCCGAGGAGGAGAAGAAGACATCACAGTCGCGGCTCACAGCTAAGTGGAGGCCAGCCCCGCTCACCAGCGATCGGGGATAGGCCAGCTCCGCCGCCGCACGTGACCCAGTTCACTCAATCAGAGCGCCAGGGGCCAGCCTGAAATGAAATATGTCGGCCGAACCGCGGGGACGCAGGTCAAAATTAGGACGGAGCCGGGGGGTGACACTCACTGGTGCGGAATGTTCTCTCCCCTCCCCCCAAATGTTGCGACCGGTGTCACGGCCCCCCATGCTACGCCACTGTACTGTAGGGATTGCTGTTCATTATATGCCGTAACTAGTTATTGCAAGTCTACCAGACCGGGTCTGTCCACAAGCAAGAGATTCTTTCCAGTCTTTTGTCTTCATGCACCCTGGTTTCTTGTAAATTGTTGTTTTTCCTGACTGTAGAAAATCCGAGCTAAAAACGCACCTAAGCTTCATTTTTTTTTCTTTCTAAGCCAGTTTAGGTGAGTTTAGCGGCATTTGGTGTTCAGGAGGTTATTTCATTGGCCAGAATTTTTATTTTGGGCATCGAAATGAATAAAAGCTGAGGTGCTAAACACGCCTATCTGCGTTTAGAAGCGTTTGAGTTTTTTTTTAATGAATGCCCAAAGCTCCCCTCCTGAATGCGCTTCTCTTGCGTTTTAGGAGAGAAGCTTTGACTGCCTCTAAAGTTTTCTGCTCCTAAACTCTGGTAAAAGTTTGTGTATATAGCAGTGGATTTACCAAAACTGGAGTGCAAAATCTGGTGCAGCTCTGCATAGAAACCAATCCGCTTCCGTGTTTTTGTTAAAAAAAAAAAAAAAGCTTAATTGAACAAGTTGACTACAATGCACAGCTGTGCCAGATTTTGCTGTCGTGCTGTGTTCAGGGGCTTTGGCAAAAAAATAAAATAAAAAAAAAATGCCAAAAGCTTCTAAACGTGAGTTTAGAAGCATCAGTGTACATGAGGCCTGCACCAAGAAAACTCCAGTTCTGTTAAAAAAATAAAATGTAATTACTAGCCAGTTGCTACAAATTATCTTTTCATTTCAGTTTTCTATGATTTTTCTATACAGTACACGGCAAAAAAGAAAAAAACTTCAAACCATTGCAACAGTACTTGTATAGACAGAATTTCCGAGCATCCCCATCTGCCACTTTTAGAATTGGCTTACTAATGCTTTCAGAAAGGGCACATAAGCAGGCTAACGGGCATCCTCCTGTTCCTTGAAATGCAGTAACCTTGGCAGTCTGCTCCGGTTTATAACACTGGGAGTTTCATTTTTGGTTAATTGCTTGTGTGTATAAAAGGATGGCAGGCCTTAGTACTTAGTACTTATTACAACACTGGGAATGACGATTACAGTAAAGACAGAGCTTCCCATTTCTGCAATTAGGTTTACGAAAGATGCCTTCTATATACAGTGCCTTGAAAAAGTAATCGCAACCCTTGACATTTTCCTAATTTTGTCATGTTAAAACCAAAAACGTAAATGTATTTTATTGGGATTTTATGTGATCGACCAACACAAAGTGGCACATAATTGTGAAGTGGAAGGAAAATGATAAATGGTTCAACATTTTTTACAAATATGTGAAAAGTGTGGTGTGCATTTGTATTCAGCTCCCCTGAGTCAATACTTTTGTAGAGACGCCTTTCACTGCAATTACAGCGCAAGTCTTTTTCGGGATGTCTCTACCAGCTTTGTACATCTAGAGCAGTGTTTCTCAACTCCAGTCCTCAAGGTGCACCAACAGGTCATGTTTTCAGGATTTCCCTCGGATGAAACAGCTGTGGGAATTACTAAGCCCAGTTTCAGACCGGGGCTTCGGGAGTGAAGCCGTGCGAGTTCAGCTGAACTCGCACGATTTCACTCCCGCTGGTCAGTCCCGATTTCGGCCGCGATTACAGAGACATCTGTGCCGGTTTCTGCACAGATGTCAATGTAAATCGCGGACCAAAATCGCAAAAAGCAGTACAGAAACTACTTTTTGAAATCGGTGCAGCGCCGCAGATGCGACGTTGCACCGATTTAGGATGGTGCCATTGCCGGCAATTTGCGGCAAATACCGCCGTTTTGACATTCCAAATCGCATGTCAAATCGCACCAGTGTGAACCAGGGCTAAGGCAGTGAAACTGATTTAAATAACCTGTGCAAAATAATGGAAAGCCTAAAAACATGACCTGTTGGGGCGCCTTAAGGACTGGAGTTGAGAAACGCTGATCTAGAGACTGACGTTTTTGCCCATTCTTCTTTGCAAAATAGCTCAAGCTCTGTCAGATTGAATACAGAGGTTCCGTGAACAGCTATTTTTGAAGTCTTGCCACAGATTCTCCATTGGATTTAGGTCTGGACTGTGACTCCGCCATTCTAACACATGCATGTGCTTTGATCTAAACCAGGGGTGCCCAACCAGTGGCCCGGGGGCCACATGTGGCCCGCGGAGCCCTCTGATGTGGCCCGCAACCTCCTGCTCTGGGATGGTGGTTTGGCAAGCCCATATCGCAGGTTGCCAACCCGTCATCCCAGAGCATCAGTGTTGTGAATGAAGTCGGCGGTAGAGAAAGCAAGCAGCTGCAGAGCCACATAAGGTGATGCTTGCGATATAGCACCAGCTCCTTTCACAATCGATACCAAATGCACTCTGCCTGGGACAGCAACAGCCGGGGAAGACTATTATTTAAAGGTAAGTTTATCACTGTGTGTGTGTGTGTGTGTGTGTGTGTGTGTGTGTGTGTGTGTGTGTGTGTGTGTATGTATGTATGTATGTATGTATGTGTATATACAGGCATACCCCGCTTTAAGTACACTCACTTTACATACACTCGCGAGTAAGGACATACCCCCGAGTGTATGTAAAGTGCCTCACAAGTACTGTACAAACATTTTGCAGCCACAGTAGAAGGAGCTGAAGCTCCGAGAGCATAGCCCGCCCTGTTCCAGTGTGCCCCTGACACCACTACAGCCCCTGAGACCTCAACTACAGCTCCTGACACCCCCACTACAGCACCTGACCCCCCCACTACACCCTAGAAGTGAAAAAAGGTATTGTTTCACTTTAAGTACATTTTCGTTTTACATACATGCTCTGGTCCCATTGTGTACTTAAAAGTGGGGTATGCCTGTGTATATATATATATATATAGTGTGTGTGTGTATGTGTGTGTGTGTGTGTGTATATATATATATATATATATATATATATATATTGTGAGGGGGTTAGCTCGGTAGCGGGTGTGTGTGACCCCCTGGATGGGCTCCCCACACAAAAACAGGCCCAGCAGGCGGGGGTTGTGGTTTTCAAGATCAAAAGGTGCGGTTTATTTCTCTATTTACAGTGACAAAAACACAGCAAAGCAAAAAGAAACATAAACAAAATAAATCCTGGTCAGCTTGACCTCTGACTAAACATGCAGGTTTCCCTAACTAACAACTGGGATCAGCCTGGTGCTGTCCTAGTCCCTAAGTCCCTGGTTTAGTAAATGTCCAAACAAATGGCCACACAGGCTTTGTCTCACCGCACAGGGGTTCACTCTCCCTAGACAGTCCACACAGGTCTGGGTCCAGGCATGAGCAAACACCTAATGAAGCTGGGAGTTTTTATAGAGGCCTTAAACGAGCTGACAAGCTTCAGCTGGTCTCATCAACTCCCTGCCTGCACGACGCCCAGCACTCTCCCTAGAGGTATGAATCATCCATGAGCCCACTAGCCTCAGCTGGGCTTCATCAACTCTCTCCCTAGTTGTATAAGTCGGCATAAAGCCTGAATCTGGGAGAAATATACCTACCCCCCTGGATGTAACCAGGTGACTTTACCTTCCTGCTGTCACATACCCCCCCCCCCCCCCCTCTTGTTTTAACCTTGGGGTTGGAACACCAGCAATCAGGCATTCATGTACTCGAGACAAAGCATCCACATTCCCCATTTGAACGCCAGGGCGATGCTTTACTGTGAAGTTGAATTCCTGTAGGGCCAGGAACCACCTATTTACTCTTCTATTTGTCTCCTTGTTTTGAGCCATCCACTTTAACGGAGCGTGATCCGTAACCATGTCAAAGTGCCTACCTAGCAGATAGTACCGAAGGGAATCTAGAGCCCACTTCACCGCTAAACACTCCTTTTCAACGGTGGCGTAATTTACCTCATGGGACTTCAACTTCCTGCTGAGGTAAATGACTGGGTGCTCTTCCCCGTTCCAGACCTGGGACAATACTGCTCCTAACCCCACATCTGACGCATCACTTTGTACGACAAAGTCTTTAGAGAAGTCGGGTGAGTACAACACTGGCTGGCTACATAAGGCTTGTTTCAAGAATTGGAACGCTGCCTCAGCCTCGGGGGTCCATTTAATCATGACCGACCCTTTCCCTTTCGTCAGGTTGGTTAGGGGCACAGCCTTAGAAGCAAAGTGGGGAATGAAGCGCCGATAATAACCCGCGATTCCCAGAAAGGCTCGTACCTGCTTCTTGCTGTTGGGACGTGGCCAACTCTGGATGGCCTCGACTTTGTTGAGTTGGGGTTTTATTACTCCCCTGCCAATGGTGTACCCAAGATATTTGGCCTCCTCCTGCCCAATGGTACACTTCTTGGGGTTAGCCGTAAACCCCGCTTCCCGGATAGAGTCTAGGACTGCTTGCACTTTTGGCAGATGTGAGGCCCAATCTGTGCTATGGACAATTACGTCATCCAGGTAAGCCGCAGCATACTTCCGATGGGGCCTCAGTATCTGGTCCATTTTCCGCTGGAATGTGGCCGGCGCATTCTGTAACCCGAACGGCATTCTCTTATATTGGAACGCCCCGTCTGGGGTTACAAATGCGGTTTTCTCTTTGGCCGACTTGGCCAGGGGAATTTGCCAATACCCTTTTGTGAGGTCAAGAGTCGTCATGTATCGGGCTGTTCCCAGCCGGTCGATCAACTCATCTATACGTGGCATGGGGTAGGTGTCAAATTTTGTAACTTTGTTCAACTGACAAATCGTTACAAAATCGCCAGCTCCCATCTGGTTTAGGCACCAACACAATGGGACTAGACCAATCACTTTGGGACTCCTCTATCACCCCTAAGTTCAGCATTTTCTGTACTTCCTCCCGTATTGCCTCCCGTCGGGCCTCTGGGATCCGATAGGGTTTTAACTTCACCCTTTCACCGGGCGGGGTAATAATATCATGCTCTACCCCAGATGTTTGTCCCGGCAGCTCAGAGAACACCTCCTTGTTGCGAAGCACAAACTCCTTAACCTCCTGTTGTTGGGGTTGTGACAAGGTGGCTGCTATTCCAACCTCCGGAATCACGCAACCAGTTTGAGCTGGTGACCAAGTTTCTGCGACTAGGGACTCTCTATCCCTCCAGGCTTTCAACAGATTAACGTGATAGATCTGTTCGGGCTTTCGCCTTCCTGGTTGTCTGACCTTGTAATTCACTTCGCTCACTTTTTCCATTATCTCGTAGGGGCCTTGCCATTTGGCAAGGAATTTACTTTCAACCGTAGGGACAAGTACCAATATCCTATCCCCCGGGGAAAAGGTACGGGTCTTGGCTCCACGGTTGTACACTCTCTGCTGTGCCAACTGCGCTTGGGCCAAATGTTCCTTCACGATGGGCATTACCTGTGCAATTCGATCTTGCATCAGGGCGACATGCTCAATCACACTCCTGTGGGGAAAACTCTCACTTTCCCAAGTTTCCTTGGCAATATCCAACAGCCCTCTTGGGTGTCTCCCATACAGTAACTCAAAGGGGGAGAATCCCGTAGAGGATTGGGGCACCTCCCTAATAGCAAACATCAAATAAGGAAGTAGACAGTCCCAATCCTTTCCATCTCTATCCACCACTTTCTTCAACATTTGTTTTAGGGTTTTGTTGAATCTTTCAACCAGCCCATCGGTTTGGGGGTGATACACAGACATACGCAATTGCGTCACTTTGAACAATTTACACAGCTCTTTCATAACCCGGGACATAAAGGGTGTACCTTGGTCCGTAAGCAGTTCTTTACAAATACCCACCCGGCTAAAAACAAGAGATAGCTCTTTGGCTATGGTTTTGGCCGAGGTATTTCGGAGAGGGATCGCTTCTGGATAACGGGTGGCATAGTCCATTATAACTAATATGTACTGGTGCCCCCTAGCGGACTTGATTATAGGACCTACCAAATCCATTGCGATCCTCTCAAACGGGACCTCAATGATGGGTAGAGTGACCAGCGGGCTACGGAAATGTGGCATCGGGGCCGACCTCTGACACACAGGGCAGGAGGAACAATAATTTTCTATGTCCTTCATCACCCCAGGCCAATAGAATCTCTGTAATACCCTCTCTCGGGTTTTCTCTGTCCCCAGATGACCTCCAAGAATGTGCCCATGGGCCAACTCCAACACCAACTTCCTGTAAGGTTTGGGCACCACAAGCTGCTCAACGGTTTCTTTTGCCCTTTTTGCCACCCGATACAGTAGGTCCTTCTCTACGCTGAAGTATGGGTAAGTGCAGGTATTATCTGGGTTCACTAACTCGCCATCTATTTCCACTACGTTTTCCCGTGCCTTTATTAGGGCGGGGTCTTTTAACTGTTCTGTGGCAAAATTTTCCCTGTGAACCTCAAGATCAGAAAACTCCACAGACGGTAGGTTTTCGTCTGAGGAGGTGGGCTCCTCTCCAGTTTCTTGAGTCTCGCCTGCCAATACTGACAAGGGAAATTCTGGAGAGTCCTCACCACTCTCAGAGGAGTTCTGGCTATCACCTTCCTGGTACATAGGGGCACCAGTGGGGGGCTCAGGATCATCCCACAGTTCCCAGAACTTCGGAAAATCCCTTCCCACAATGGCATCATGCGGTAATTGAGATACTAACCCCACTGGATGAGAGAGGGTACCTTTGGGGGTCTTGAAACACACTGTAGTCACTGGATACTCTCGGGTGTCCCCATGCACACAAATAACAGCTACCTTGCTATTCCCAGAGACCTCTGTTTTAACTAATTCAGCCTTTATCAGGGTCACAAGGCTACCTGAATCCAGTAATACCACAACATTTCTACCATTAATACACATTTTGCATAAATGTTTCTCAGTTCCCCGAATGGCAGTGCATGCGACTGTCGCACACAGCGACTGACGTCTGTCCGTCAGAAAGTCACATTGCATGGGTTCCTCCACAACCGGGCAATTTGCTGCAATATGTCCCGTTTGCCGGCAGCGGTAGCAAACAATCCTTTTGGCTGCCTCTTGAGCCCCCGACTTCCCAGGCTGTTCTCGCCAAACCCTGGGCAGAGCTCCCACCCTCTCACTCTCTCCACCCTCACCCCTTGGAATCATCTTATCCGCCCCTGGGGATGGTCTGGTCTTAGGGTGGAAAGTCCGAGAGTCTCTGGAAGAGGCCGTCAGGTTCTCTGCAGCCAAGTATCTCTCTACACGATCCACAAGTTTACCGGCCGTTTCTGGGTCTCCATGGCTTACCCACTTTTGAATGGCGGTAGGAAGAGCTCTCAAGAAACGATCCATCACAACACGTTCCACAATCTCCGGTGCGGACAAAGTCTCTGGCTGTAGCCACTTCCTGCTCAGGTGAATGAGATCATACATTTGAGACCTGGGGGGTTTTCCAAGCTGGAAAGTCCAGTTATGCACACGCTGAGCCCGGACAGCCAGGGTGACACCCAGCCTTGCCAATATTTCAGCTTTTAGCATCACATAGTCTTTTGCTTGGTCAGGCTCTAGGTCATAGTAAGCTTTCTGCGATTCACCAGTTAACAGAGGAGCCACCAGTCCAGCCCACTGCTCCTCAGGCCACTTTTCTCTTTCAGCAGTCCTTTCAAATGTGGTCAAAAATACCTCTGGATCATCCTCTCCAGTCATTTTTGTCAATAAACGACTCACCCCAAAGGACGCGGTATTAGTGGGACGGCTTTCCTCACTGGTCTGCGGACGTTGCTGCATTACTGCTTCCATCTGTTGTTGTAGTCTCTGCTCTTGCTTCTGCAACAGGTCTATGAAGCGGGCCTCAGATTGCTGCTGGGCTTGTTGCTGGGCTGCGAAGCTCTGTTGTTGAGCTGCAAGGCTCTTTTGCAAACCTGCATTTGTCTGCTGTTGATTGGCATTTGCTAGAGCCAGCTGTTTCAGTATCTCCTCCATGCTGGCTTAAAAAAAAACTGCCCGCGGTTCTCCACCAACTGTGAGGGGGTTAGCTCGGTAGCGGGTGTGTGTGACCCCCCTGGATGGGCTCCCCACACAAAAACAGGCCCCAGCAGGCGGGGGTTGTGGTTTTCAAGATCAAAAGGTGCGGTTTATTTCTCTATTTACAGTGACAAAAACACAGCAAAGCAAAAATAAACATAAACAAAATAAATCCTGGTCAGCTTGACCTCTGACTAAACATGCAGGTTTCCCTAACTAACAACTGGGATCAGCCTGGTGCTGTCCTAGTCCCTAAGTCCCTGGTTTAGTAAATGTCCAAACAAATAGCCACACAGGCTTTGTCTCACCGCACAGGGGTTCACTCTCCCTAGACAGTCCACACAGGTCTGGGTCCAGGCATGAGCAAACACCTAATGAAGCTGGGAGTTTTTATAGAGGCCTTAAACGAGCTGACAAGCTTCAGCTGGTCTCATCAACTCCCTGCCTGCACGACGCCCAGCACTCTCCCTAGAGGTATGAATCATCCATGAGCCCACTAGCCTTAGCTGGGCTTCATCAACTCTCTCCCTAGTTGTATAAGTCGGCATAAAGCCTGAATCTGGGAGAAATATACCTACCCCCCTGGATGCAACCAGGTGACTTTACCTTCCTGCTGTCACAATATATAATGTATGTGTGTATATGTATGTGTGTGTGTATGTATATGTATGTGTGTATATATATATATATATATATATATATATATATGTGTATGTATATCTGTTTTGCAGTGGTTACTAGGCTGCTTTCAAACTAGACCGCAGGTGCAGCAAAGTGCACCTGCAGGTTACCTGCACTGAGTTTTAAGCCTTGTACACACGGTCAGATTATTTGACGTATTTCTGTCAGTTTTTTGTTGGATGCTAGTCTTAAATCGTAATCACCATCAGAAAATTCTCTGACGACAGAATTCAACGTCAGAAGTGACGTAATGTGTTGAATTGTTTTGTATGTGTTCTTTCATTTCTGAGCATGCCTAGTAGGGGTGCAACAGATCAAAAAACTCACGGATCGGATCATTTTGGGATCGGGAAAAAAAAAAATAATAATAATGTTACACCCACCGGAATTTTCGATTTCAGTTATTTTCAACACAAAACGGAGCTTATAAGCTTAAATACAGTATTTGTAAATCCAACGGACTGTTTACATGTTACATTTTAAAAGCAGCAGCAAACCTGCTGACCTTACATGGTTACTAATGTGACAGAACACCTCTGATTTTCACATTTAACTAAATGTTAAATGTGAAAATCAGAGGTGTTCCGTCACATTAGCAATCATGTAAGGTTTGCTGCTGCTTTTAAAAATTAAAATGTAAACAGTCCGATGGATTTCCAAATACTGTATTAACCAGTTCCTTACTGGGCACTTAAACCCCCTTCGTACCCAGACCAATTTTCAGCTTTCAGCGCTGACGCACTTTGAATGACAATTGCGCGGTCATACAACGCTGTACCCAAATTATATTTTTATAATTTTTTCCCCACAAATAGAGATTTCTTTTGGTGGTATTTGATCACCTCTGCGGTTTTTATTTTTTGCGCTATAAACAAAAAAAGACAGAAAATTTTGAAAAAAAACAGTATTTTTTTACTTTTTGTTATAATAATATCCCAATTTTTTTTAAAAAAATTTTTTTCTCAGTTTAGGCCGATACGTACTCTTCTATTTATTTTTGGTAAAAAAAATTGCAATAAGCGTATAGTGATTGGTTTGCGCAAAAGTTATAGCGCCTACAAAATAGGGGATAGAATTATGACATTTTTATTATATTTTTTTTTTTACTAGTAATGGCGGCGATCTGCGATTTTTGTCAGGCCTGCGATATTGCGGCGGACATATCGGACACTTTTGACACTATTTTGGGACCATTCACATTTATACAGCGAACAGTGCTATAAAAATGCACTGATTACTGTATAAATGTGACTGGCAGGGAAGGGGTTAACACTAGGGGGCGAGGAAGGGGTTAAATGTGTGCCCTATTTGTGATTCTTACTGTGTGGGGGAGGGGACTGACTGGGGGAGGAGACCGATCTGTGTCCCTATGTACAAGGGACACAGCATTGGTCTCCTCTCTCCCTGACAGGACATGGATCTCTGTGTTTACACACAGAGATCCACGTCCTGCCTCTGTAACTGCCGATCGAATGTGCCTGGCGGACATCGCGGCCACTAGGCACACTCCTCGGCATCACGTGATGCGCGCCGCACAGCTGTTCCCCGCCGCGCGCCCTCGGCGGCGCGCGGCGGGATGTAAACAGAGAAGGACGTCCTGGGGACTTGAGAGCCGCGCTGCAGCCGTCTTTCGGCTATAGCGCGGGTCTCAAGTGGTTAAAGCTTATAAGCTCTGTTTTGTGTTGAAATCTAAAACTCCGTTGGGTGTAACAAGATGTCCGCTTGGTCCCTTCTCTATCATTACTGTGCAGGAGTGTGGGGTGGAGCAAGATGGCGGCTAAACGTCACTACAGCGGCCGCCGCCGGGTGTACCAAGATAGCCGGAGCTAGGCCGAAGCCGCGGCCTTTCCTACGGCCGAGGCTCCGGAGCGCGTGGTGATCCGATCCGAACAGGGTGACCCGTTCGGATCACCACCTTTCCATTGCACCACTAATGCCTAGTCTTGCTCTTCAGATTTTATTTGGGCAGAAAACAGTACTAATGAACAGAAAATCGCACGTTGTGGTCACATCAGACAAAAATTTTCAAGCCTGCACATCCAGTTTTTTTTGTCTGACGAAAATTTGTAACCGGTTGTCAAAAGCAGCAAAATAACGATCAGAAATTCGGCAGATTGTTCATTGGACGAAGTTTATCTGCAGATTTTCTGACTGTGTACGGGTCTATAGACTTCTGTTATTACCTGTGGGTTTGGTGCGCTTTCAGAAATTGCAGCACACCTGCAGAATATAATAGAAGTCTATGGCAAAGTGCGGCAAAGTGCAGCTAACCTGCAGGAAAGCCACAGGTGCATGTGGTGCATCAGTGTGAAAGCAGCCTCTGACCCAATCGGACCCTCCATTCACCTCTATGTCCATTTACACCCACTTACCTCCAATCCGCACCACATAAAAAAATACAGAAGGGGATCCGTCCCCTTCCATCTGGGCGGATTGAATTGGAGGGCCCATAGAGTAGTGTGGGCTGTGTCTGTGTCCGTTCAGCATATGCAGCGTGGACACAGACCTGTCATCCGCCCATTCCACTTATTTTGGCCCGCGACCGGTTACCAAGTCGCTTCAGTGGCCCTCCTTTTCAAAAGGTTGGGCACCCCTGATCTAAACCATTCCATTGTAGTTCTGTGTTTAGGGTTGTTGTCCTGCTGGAAGGTGAACCTCCGCCCCAGTCTCATGTTTGCTGTGTTCCCCACATGGCTTCTCGCAAACTGCAAAAGGGACTTCTTATGGCTTTCTTTCAACAATGGCGTTTTTATGCCACTCTTCCATAAAGGCCAGATGTGTGGAGTGCATAATCAATATTTGTCCTGTAGACAGATTCTTCCACCTGAGATGTGGATCTCTGCATCTCCTCCAGAGTTGCAATGGGCCTCTTGGCTGCTTCTCTGATTTAATGCTCTCTTTGTCTGGCCTGTCAGTTTAGGTGGACGGCCATGTCTTGGTAGGTTTGCAGTTGTGCCATACTCCTTCTTCTTCTTTTTTTTTTCATTTTCAAATGATGGATTAAACAGTGCTCCGTGAGAAGTTCAAAGTTTGGGATATTTTTTTTTATAACCTAACTCCTTTAAACTTCTCCAACTTTATCCCTGACCTGTCTGGTGTGTTCCTTGGCCTTCATGATGCTGTTTGTTCACTAAGAATCTATAACAAACCTTTGAGGGCTTCACAGAACAGCTGTATTTATACTGAGATTAAATTACACACAGGTGGACTCGATTTACGAATTTGGTGACTTCTGAAGATGATTGGTTCCACTATATTTTAGTTAGGGGCATCAGAGTAAAGGGGGCTGAATACAAATGCACGCCACAAAAAAATTGAAAACCATTTATAATTTTCCTTCCACTTCACAATTATGTGCCACTTTGTGTTGTTCTATCACCTAAAATCCCAATAAAATACATTTATGTTTTTGGTTGTAACATAACAAAATGTGGAAAATTTCAAGGGGTATGAATACTTTTTCAAGGCACTGTACCTGTAGCTGACTTGGAGGACATTTTTTGCTCAACAAAACTGGACTTTCTCTATAAATGTAGTTTCCTATGTGCACAAGTCTTGTATTAAAGTAATAAATCGTTTTTTGGACTCTGTTCTCAGTCATCCTCCATGAGCTACAAGCAGTTATCTGTATACAGAACTGTATACCCGTGTAGGATGTTATTACTACTCAGACTGCCACGTCCTTTTGTTCTGCATTAGTACCAGATGCTTTCTTCTATCGCCACCCCGTCTCTTCTACTTTTACTATAGACAGAATAGTTGTGTGACATGCATTACAGCTGCAATTAAACAGTCACGGTACAAGCCTGTGTAGAATGAATGGTCTGTAGTTGTAAAATGATAGAGTACAGCAGTTATTTGAGAACAAGTCAACATTCACGATATGAGCAAGCGGAGGTTCACGGGGCGGATCATCACGGATCCGTCCCGTGTGAAAGGGGCCCAAGTTGTTTTGTGGTTTTGTTTTGTGTTTGTTTTTGGTTTTGTATTTTGGGTTTGTTTGAGGATTGATAAGCTGCAATATTTTACTATTACTTATTTTTATTTTTTTTCCCTTGCTTGAATTTTGATTGGCTTCTCCAGTCTGCATCCCACATTGTACTTTTGAATTGGCTCATATGTGTTGTAAAGCAAATGTGTTCTTTCACAGGGAAGAGGAGGTGCCAGTTGACGTGTTACGACAGAGGGAAGCAAAATGGCTGGACATGCTTTCCAACTGGGATAAATGGATGGCAAAAAGGCACAAAAAGGTAGAGTCCTATGTTTATGCTGTACTATCTGATCATCACACACACCCTCACCCAGTCATCTGGGTGCAGCATGCTAGGGTGTGCTCAGAGCACCTTGTTTTGGGATATACTTTTTTTATTTTTAGGTCCTTTAAATATTGTTCAAACAACATCCCGTTTCTTATTTGGATCATCCCAATGAGCTGGAAAGACTGGCAAGTTCACGTGTGGCTGAGACCTGCGTAGAGGTTAATAAAACAGGATCTTGATTTTGACCTTGTGTTCTAAATACCAAATTGGTAAACCATTTTTAAGCAACATTAAATTAAACTGGGTTACGGGTTTTTGGAACTGTACAAACAAATGGTCACTGCCCTCATCTATAACTGAACTGGCCTTTGCAGAAAGGAGCATTAGAAGGGCAACGCATGCAAATCACAACCAAAGAAATTCCCAGCTCAACCTACCGACCAGTCTGCAACCAACTGAATTATCCTAACCGTATGCGTTAAAAACAGGGGTTTAGTTTGCACATATTTGCAAATATATGTGTAAGCTACAGAGCCCCGTCAAGGCACCCCATTTTCTGTAGTCCTAACTCTAAATTTTGAGAGCCTCCACAATAGAAGCACATGCATTATAATGGATAGGCAGAGGGCAGGTGAGCCTGGAAGGAGCCCACCCCTCCTTTTTAAGGGCACAGGGGCGCACTGGACACCCAGCACATAGCACTATGGCAACAAAGGTGTCCAGTGCGTCCCCTCGCCAATATTTCAACAGTACAAACAAATGGCCACTGCCCTCACCTATAACTCGCCTTTGCCTCAAGGAGCACATGGAAGGACAACGCATGCAAAACAAAACCAAAGAAATTCCCAGCCCAACTTACCAACCAGCTCGCAACCAACTGAGTTATCCTGTCTAACAGTATGCATTAAAAACGGGTTTAGTTTGCACACATTTGCAAATAAATACATAAGCGTCGGAGCCCTCATCAAGGCACCCCAGTATTTTCTGTAGTCCTTTGTTGAGTTTGGAATTTCTTTTTGTTTTTTTTCCCCCAAAGGTTGACTACACCATACTAAACAATAAAAACATTCTGCAGTATGTAGCTATTAACACCCATAACATCTCAATGCAGCATCTATCATTTAAAGTTGTGATATTAGTATCTGGAAGAGCAGCCTCTGTTTTGACGTACAGGGATAATGTAGAATACTGCTGCTAAAAGCATTTTTCACATGCCACGGCACTGCAGAGCCTGGACCAAGACCTATATGGTATAAACCTAAAGGCAGTCTGTGGTTTGATCTCTTGCTATTACAGTAATTGTTGGGAACTGGGTGCTCGTATACAAGTTCAAACCTGCCCCTCGTGATTTTCATTAATTGACGTCTGCAGAAGATAGAAACGCACTCGGCTATGATATACTCAAAGACTTTGCTCCGTTGTTTATTATGCCTCTGACCATACACTTTAGATGAAATGCGGTATGGTTTTACACAGCTGACCAAACTACTTTGTAAACTGGTCCACAAAGTGAAGCCCATTTGCAAACCATGCCTGCACATGCAATGTACTGTAAAAAAAAAAAAAGGTGTGGTGTTTGTTTTTTTATTTATAACTTTATCACCAAATCTACTTATTGTAGCTCAAAGCCATAGCTGAAAGTCAACGTAGAGCTTTTCAGTTGTGGGAAAGAGTCTGGTGATGTCATATCTGCTGCTAGGCAGACTGCAAATTATACAATTACTGTTAGAAAATGTGAGGGCAATTGAAAATGAGTGGGGTGTTTTTTTGTTTGTTTTATAGGTTACCTTTACAGAGAAAATTAATGATCATTTGACTTTTCTTATGTACAATGTTTGTTGCTTCAGAATCTCCCCTTGCAATTTTAAAATAGGACTCAAGGCTCATCATAGAAAAAAAAAAAAAAAAAAGTGGTCCAACATGACATATGAACAAAGCTTATCCTTCTATAGTGTGTACTTGTCTCAATCCAGAGCACTTATTGTGATTTCTCTCTGCCATCTTATGCCTCTGCTATCTGCATGAGTCACCTGATATAAATCTTCTAGGCCAACTTCACAGTATTCCGGGTGAAGGACAATCAACCATTTTTTTTTTAATTATTTCAAGTTTTTCTTTGGAGTGCAATGAGCATCTTCTCCTTACTACATTAGATTTTCAGTCTCTGATTATTGCATGGGGACATTCTGTGATTAGGTGATTTTAGAGTAACAGGGTTTTTTGTTCTGCAGATAAAGCTGAGGTGTCATAAAGGAATACCACCATCCTTGCGTGGCAGAGCATGGCAGTACCTTTCTGGAAGCAGAGTAAGGATGGACCAGAGCCCCCATAAATTTGCTGTAAGTATATACTAATGTCAAAAAAGATAAATCTAGTTTTAAAGCAGATCTCCAGGCAGAAGCTTTATTTAATGCAGTATTATGCATTGACTGAAAAAACATTAAAAGAGAAGTATGATTTTTTTTTTTATTCCCAATTAATACTTGCCTTGGTGGATGCAGCATCAGAGCGATGCTGCAGCTGTCCCCCGGCGTCTCTGCACTCTGTAACCGAGCCACTGAACACCGCCGATGGCTCGGTTCTCACGCCTCCCCTAGCAGAGCCATGCTGATTGTCGGTCAGCATCGCTTCTGCTCTACTTCTTAGCACTCATTGGAGCGCTGAGCAGTGGAGGGGTGGGGAGAGGCTGTCTCAGCGGCTCGCTGAGACTGCCATCAATCAAGGCAGCTGGCGGCTCCAGACCTGGAAGTCGGGATGACGCGCTGCCCCGACTGATGGCAGTGACGTCAGCGGGAAGCGGAATTCAGACCGATCTCTGCTGAAAACGGGTCACAGGAGTGCAAAACGAATTGCACTCCTGTGACCCAGAGGAGACATCAAGCCTAAAAAGCTCAGGCTGGACATCTCCTTTTAAGATGTTGAGAGAGGAGAGAGAATACCTTCCCAGTCTGTTGCTTCTCCTTTCCTATCCCTAGTACAGGATGCGTACTGTAGGGAGAAACACCTCCCCCTCTCCACCTTGTCGTAATGTAGGAGGGGAGTTGTCTTGTAGTTCAAAGTGCGTTGAGCAGGGTACTTAAAGAGGAACTCCAGTCTCCTGTGTAAAAAAACTGTAGCTGCTGACTTTTAATAAACACACACTCACCTGTCCCACAGTACAGTACTGGGCTCACACCAGCTGTTTTTCACCTCCCATCTTCTGTCCTCGGCATCTTAACTGTGAATGCCCAACTGTAACAGCTTGCGGCTTCACAGCCGGGTGTCCACTGTGCATTCACAAGCCGCGCTGTGCATTGTGAATGGTCCCGCAGTCTTCTGAGACCTGTAACGTGTCCTAGTAAAGGAGAACTTTTCCTAGGCGGTCAAGGCAGAAGTGGGTACCTGCCCCGCCCCTCTCTACTCCTGGACTATAGACTGTGTAGCCATGAGTCTATCTGCTAGTGCTGCTGGAACAATACATGTAAGCTACTTTAGGCTCAGTTCACACTGCCGCGACTTGTGACTTGTGAGACCCCCAAGTCGCGTGACATGTAAAATCCCATGTTAGTCAATGAGAGCTGTCTTAACCACCTAAGGACTGGAAGGATTTACCCCCTTAATCACCAGGCCATTTTTTGCGATCCGACACTGCGTCGCTTTATCTGACAATTGCGAGGTCATGCGACTGTGCAGCGCGGGGGGGGGGGGTGCAGCACATGTCCACAGAGACTCGTGCATGAAACGATGTACAGGTACGTTGTTTCGTGCAATGGGGCCAACCTGCCGCAGTATATATGCGGTGGCCGGTCCTTAAGTGGTTAATTGGCACTACTGATGTCGCTCCTACATTAGAAAAGGTTCCTGTACTACTTCAAGGCGACTTTTATCCAACTTGTGCCCATAGAATTTTTAATAGCAGTCACCTCCAAGTTGGATCCTCATCTATATTGATGTGATTTGGAGCCAACATTACAGGAAGATTACCGAGGCATTCTCTGAAAGTCGTATCAAGTCGCCGGGAACTCACCTGGCAAAGTGGCAACGTAAGTCGCGTGACTTTTAGGGCACGGGAGTGTGCACCAAGCTTTACACCACCCAGAGGGCACTGCTGGATAGAAGACCCAGAGGAGGTTGGAGGTCCGAGGTCATGTGAGCATCACCAGATTTTTGGAGTAGAGGTAGTGGGGTTTTTTTTTTTAATCAAGTAATATCTTGAGGGTGCAAGACAGAAGACTGGAACTTTTTTTAAATTAAGTTTGGAATTTGGCGTTAACAGAAGTAATGCTATGTGAACATGTGTCTTGCCTTATTTGACTCCAATGTCATGATGCTGCTTTTGCTCCCATAGGAGCTGGACTCAATGGCAGGTGATCCAAAATGGCTGGATATAATAGAACGAGATCTTCACAGGCAGTTTCCTTTCCATGAAATGTTTGTGGCACGAGGGGGTCATGGGTGAGTTTTTCCTGCCTCTAAAAGAACATTTGCTATAAAAAAAAAAAAAGCTTGTCGATTTGTTTCCCGATATTCTGTGTTAACTAGCTCTGCTTTGTATATCTTTATCCTGGCATTGGCCCGCATTGCATTATTCAGACTTTTCCTGGCTGCATAACCACATTCTGTTATAGTTATTGATTTCTACAGGTCTGAGAACAGCAGATATTTTTTTTATTAAATCGTACGATGGCCTAATGCCATATTTATTAAGCGTTAAGTGCTGTATTATTAGAAATCTCTTTGCCAACAGTATAGATTGCTTTAACCTTGTGCCTGTCAGTACAAAGTAATTATAGAGCTGTTGCCTTTGTATTGTAAACTAGACAGCAAGCATGCTCTGTGCTTTCTTTGTTGGGAGTAAATGTTTTTTTGTCTTTTGTTTCTGATGGAAAAATAATGCAGAAAATAGAAATGATCCATGTAAAAGACATCGTCCATAACAGTATATAATCCCAGTATGGCAATTTTGAATGGTCACTGACGAGAGGAAGTACACTGAAAAGAAACATTGGCCTCACAGGCTGTGTAATTGTTCTGGGTCAGCGACTCCAATTATTGAATCCAGCATATTGGCATAAAAGCCACATAACTGGCATTTTCAGAAGGTCAGCACTGGCAATCTTCATGCCTCTCATGACAGGTTTCATTTTCACCATAAAAGGGAACAATCCTTTTATTATGATTAGGATAAAACTATTACTTGGAAGGAAGATGTGTTGGCTTCATTTAGAAGACAAGGCAGAGCTATTAACTTTTTACAATTTAAACCCAACTCTGTTCCCCCCCCATACAATTCAGTGCTCCCAGCACTTTAAGGGTAAATGATTTTTAACGCTAACTGGTGCCCGAATCAACACTTTTAGGATAAATTCCATTGCATAAAATTTATTTGTTTCACTGTTCCTAGTCTGATTTATAATCTTATGACAAAACTTGTATGAGATTAACATATTTCTAGTAATCATGGGGGGGGGGGGGAGGGACGTGACCGAATTATATTATTATTTTGAAGATTAAAAAGCCACTTGCTTGCCTCTGCTGCCTATAGGTACATGTCCATTGCTTACAATACCACGCACTCTGGAGCTCGCCTCTTCTCTCCCCTGCTCCAGACTCTGGGCACTCTCTTGCCGTCATCACATACATTGCAGGGCTATTAGTCCTGAATTGTATGGGAAGGAGGTAAGCGTTTCTAAGGAGTGCCTTAAGCAACCATTTTTTCTTTTTCTTCACCAATGGGTGAAGGAAAGAAAATCACTAGCAGTAATGTGTTCTGCCAGTGGGGGGACACAAGGAGCCTTCCCAGACGGTAGAGCACAATGATGATTACTGTTACTAGTACTTATAGCCACAGGTAAAAATCTGACAAGCTGACTGTACCCAAGAGGTTATCTGCCTATGTATGATCGGTCTTGTAGACAATTCATAGTTGTTGATAAATAAGCTAGTGCAGAAAACAAGTTTATAACAACTAATCCCATCTATACTCTATATTAGATTGACATTATAAAGCATGGGTGCTAAACCTCTGGCCCTCCAGCTGTTGCAGAACTTGCCTGCCTTTGGGAGTCATGCTTGTAACTGTCAGCGGTTTGCAATGCCTCATGGGACTTGTAGTTCTGCAACAGCTGGAGGGTCACAGGTTGAGCACCCGTGTTATAAAGGCTTAAAATGTACCTGTGCACTGTATTTTAACTTATGCTTGGGGATGTGAAAAACAATTGGGTTTCAGCATGTGCCCTACCCCTTCCCACTTCCCGTGCTTTACCATTGGCTCTTCATTGTGATAGGCAGATTTACTGACCTTTTTGAAGGTGGCAGTAAATGGCTCTCCCTCATAATACCTTGTTTGCTATATGTAAACCAGAGCTCCGTAGGTTTCTTAGATGACGTGTAAGAAAGCAGAGTGAAAGTACAGGCACAGGAAAGTACCGCTATGAAATGTCACCTCCACCTTTTTTATAATAATAGTGTTTCAGCACATTTTGTGTTAATTATATACAACAGTCTAGTTCAAACCTAACTGATGGTCATAATAACAATCCTTGCCCAGTCTAGCTGTGTTTCAGTGACATAACCCACACCTTATATAAGAGTGATGTTCTTGTCTTTGTAGCCAGCAAGATCTCTTCAGGGTACTAAAAGCTTACACTCTGTACAGGCCTGATGAAGGATACTGTCAGGCCCAGGCACCCATTGCAGCTGTCCTGCTAATGCACATGCCAGCAGAGGTGAGAAGTCCAGTCCACTGTATGCCATGTATGATGTGACCACAAATCTCACAGCTCTTGTCTCTTCCACAGCAAGCATTTTGGTGTCTAGTGCAGATCTGCGAGAAGTACCTGCCGGGATATTACAGTGAGAAATTGGTAAGGACAAACTTTATTGTTGTTGTTCTGGCACAGCCAGTGTTTTCATTGGAAAGCTGCAGATAAAAATTGGCACCATGCTAGATGCAGAACAAGGGTCATTGAAAGTCGCTATCAAGATTTTGAGTAAGGCTGGGAAAACTACACTGGTTTGGAACGAAGGCCTGGCATACAGGACTCTAAGATATATCCTAAAAAAAACATTAATTGCGTATGCCAAAAAGAATGAGAGGTATGGTTTAAAAATTCAGTGGGAAATAATAGTGTTTTTTATTAACGCGTCCTATTTTTAACTGATTTATCCCCTATATACACGGTTTCACATATTGGCTTGGCAGAATATGTTGGCACAGTGCCGCCACCAGCGATCTAGTCCATCTTTGTAATGAAACCTCGAAGATCGAGAAGATACTAGTGATAAAACCGCAAGCACTTGGGCCTTGTTCACTTGTGCGTACTTTAAGCGTGCACCCATGCAAGGCCCGTGCTTGTCTACATGGGGTTGCACAGGTGTTCTGTGCATCCCCATGCAGAGGTCCTATTCACATGACACAGCCACTGCTCCCAGTTTGACAGACTTGCGAGTACGGTTCCCCAAATGCACGCTTTCTATGTTCAGTAGGCTGCACCCACACAGCTGTCTAATTGGGAGCAGCGGCTGTGTCCTAATTGACATGAATGGGACTACCTGCGTGGGGATGCACGGAGCACTTGTGCATTTCCATGCGGGCAAATGCAGCCCTCACACAGGTGTACAGGTACGCCTGTGTGAACCAGGCCTTGGTGTACAGCCTGTGCTTTACTACCCTGTAAGTACTTGTCAGACTGGTAACTGCCCCTATCACAAGTAGTGACTTTTATCCTAGGTGTAGCAAAGGTTTATAAAGATGCAATGGCAGTAGGTTGAGACTGATGTGTTATGGTTGGATATGTACAACCTTTGGTGCCTGATGAATATGGAATCGTATAATGGTATAGATTACCCTTTTAAAAGGTGATCTATTATGCCAGTTTCATTGCCTTAAAAAAATAACATAAACCTAAAAGAATTGCAGTGTCCAGACATGGCTAATCAGATGTCTGTTGGGCCCCTTTCACACGGAGGGGTGGCGGTAAAGCGTCGCTATTTTTAGCGGCGCTTTACCGCCAATTTTGCGGCGCTATGCCGAGAAAGGGTTAAAAACCACAGCAAAGCGCCTTTGCAGAGGCGCTTTGCCGGCGGTATAGCCGCGGTGCCCCATTGATTTCAACGGGCAGGAGCGGTGAAGGAGCGGTATACTTCTTCTTCTTCTTTTTTTTTTTTTTTTTTTTTTTTTTTTTTTTTCTGTCCTGCTAGCGCACCGCTCCAGTGTGAAAGCCCTCGGGGCTTTCACACTGGAGACACAGCAACGGCTGTTTCAGGTCGGTTTGCATGCGCTATTTTTAGCGCAATAGCTCCTGCAAAACGACCCAGTGTGAAAGGGGTCTTACAGTTCATGCCTGAAAATATTAAACTTCATTAAATACATTTTTATAAATGTGCCTTCTGCAGGTTTATGCCATAATGTGCAAGTATTCACCCCTCACATTATGTCTTGCTGTCAAAGGAAGCCCTCCAGTACTGAGATGTCAGTGCTCAGGTGCTCCCATCTTCTTCCTTACAGGTTTGTGCTGTTTGGCCACTTGAATGGCTGGACTGCAATGACTTCACTCCCAACATGCGCACGGTAGTCACTTCATCATGGCATAGAGCTAGTGCCATACATTTATCCTGAGCTGCGCATGCGCAGCTCTGTGTACATTTGGACTGACCGGCAGTGGGAAGCATTTGTGGCTTAAGAGTCCATTAGACTCTCTTCTGTCATTAAAAAAAAAACCTGCCTGCCAGCATTGTTTGTTTTAATATTTGAGTTTAGCAGACACAAAAAAGAACACTGCTCTGAAACGTGATGCCCTGCTATGAGGAGGTTACAAAATGGCACACCCAAATCCAGGCTCAGGATGTCCTTCCTACAGTCAGGAACAAAGAGTTGAGTAACAAAAGAGAAGGTTAAAATGACGACTGACGCGTTTTGGCACAAGCGTTGTTCAAAGCACGGGTGCAGTGAATAAGGCTTGTGCCGAAACACATCAGCTATCATTTTAACCTGGTCATGATAAAATAAAGTTTACAGATGGAACTTCCAGAAGTGCCGGCTCTTCGGTTTTGTTACTCAAATATTTGAGTTTAAAACTGCTTGAAGGACTAACACATGTTCTTTACAGTGTGTTCGCACACATCTGTCTATAAGCCCTGGTTCACACTGGTGCGATTTGACATGTGAAATCGCATGTCAAATCGGCGATATTTGCCGCAAATTGCGGGCAATGGCACCGTCCTAATCGGTGCAACGCCGCATCTGCGGCGCTGCACCGATTTCAAAAAGTAGTTTCTGTACTACTTTTTGCGATTTCGGGCCGCGATTTACATTGACATCTGTGCAAAAACCTGCACAGATGTCCCTGTAATCGCGGCCGAAATCGGGACTGACAGGCAGGAGTGAAATCGTGCGAGTTCACCTGAACTCGCACGGTTTCACTCGCGCAGCCCCAGTGTGAACCTGGGCTAAGGTGACTAATAAATGCACATTTGAAAATGTGGCCACAGAAGTAACGATCTGTAAAAACTAGGGGTATATTTATAAAGCAGACAATATGAGATTTAGCAAAAATTCTGTGTAGATGAATGTGCATGTGTTTTTAATTTACAGTGAATGATTAGTGAGTCGCATTCATGGCGTTATAATTATGCTCCATAAACATTGTAACATAGGTTTAGTGATCTGCTATCTCCTATTAATAGTTAATGACTGACCTTTGACACTTGGAAAGGAAAATCTCCATTTGGTTCAAATTTAACTAAAGGCAAATCCGTTTCTTTTTGCAAAAGACTTGGAACCACGATCAGGTTTTTTTGCTGCCTGTGTCCCTGTTGGGGAACGTTAACCTGGCCATACATTTTTTTTTTTTTTCATGCAGCCATACAAACGAGGTGGATGGGTGAATCATCCTTTATGGGGCATTGTATTCTCACTGCGACACCCAGTGCTGTCAGAATACACTGATCAGCAGCCCGCAGATGACTGCAGCCACTGGTCGATTTAAAATTTTTCCAACATGTTGAGTGGGGGAGCCAACATACTGATTGAAATACGGCCAGTCCCTGGTGGAGCAGCTAAAGTTTGATCAGTGTATGGCCAGCTTTACTCCCCCCTAATTGGCCTAATCACTAATGTCTCACCAGGAAGGAAAATAAAGAAAAGGCAAATTTTTTGAGTTGTCACCAGAACCGAAACAGAGGGGGGGGGGACATTCGTTCCTATGACAACTGTTTTAAGAGTGGATATTCCTCACATTGGAACATGCTTTTACTTCCTGTTGAATCTACGGGGCAGAAAGTGAAGGAGAAGCTCCCTATGAGACAGATGTAAAAAAAAAAAAAGTGGTTTGAACTTCCCCGTACTCCTAGCTAAAAAAAAAAAAATTTTTTTTTTTTTTTTATACTTTAAGACAGGGGTCTCCAAACTTTCGAAATAACAGCCCAGTTTACTGTCCTTCAGACTTCAGGGGGGCCGGACTGTGCCCTGTGGGAGTAAACCACGCCCGATGTTGAGAGGAGAAATAGTTGGTGTCAGTGGAAGAAATAGTGCCCCGTTGTTGGTGTCAGTTGCAGGAGTAATTCCCCATTGATGGTTTCAGTGACATGAATAATACCTCCAAGGGTCGGATAAAGGCAAGCAAAGGGCCACATCTGGCCCCAGGGCTGCAGTTTGGAGACTCCTGTTTTAAGATATACGGTACTTTAAAGTGTTACTAAACCCACAACATTTAAAATCTGTCTGTATGTGCAGAATAGCTTGCTTTATACTCACTGTGGAAGTTATGGGATTAATCCTCTGCATTGGAAATCTCCTCCTACCCGAACGCTCAGCACTCAGGCAGACCCTGCAGTTTATCATGTGACCGTGGTATACAGATCAGCCAAAAAGGTATATAGTGGCAGTATTTTAATGTAAAAAGATTTATAAGCTGTGGGCACTGTGAGGGGGGGATCAGATTAACTATTTTCCTATTACTGGGTTTAGTAACACTTTAAAGGGGTTGTAAACCCTCCTGTTTTTTCACCTTCATGCATTCTGACAATTACCGAACCCCCAGCGGGAGCCATTGGCTCCCGCTGCTGTCAATCAAATCCAATGACGTGGGGGGGTGGGGCCGAGTACTGCATTTGGCGGCTATGGACGCCAAATGCTGGACTCGGTAGCGCGCCCACAAGATAACCCCCTTGGGAGAGCGCTTTCCAGAGGGGGGCTATCTGATGCGGGGAGGAGCCAAGAGAGCCACCGGGTGACCCCAGAAACCGGCGTTCGGGGCCACTCTGTGCAAAACGAGCTTCACAGTGGAGGGAAGTATGACCTGTTTGTTATTTAAAACAAAAAATCAAACCTTTAGTGTCACTTTAAGGATTAATTTTGCTTCTTTTTGATATATACCTGCCTACTCAGTTGTACCTCTAGTCTTAATGTTATTTTACTTAGTCACTTTTTATATATACCGTATTTATCGGCGTATAACACGCACCCTAACTTTAAGAGGGAAGTTTCAGGAAAAAAACTTTCCACAGCCCCCTGCGTATAACACGCAGGCACAGTTTACCCTCTATTTTCAGGGTAAAAAAGTGAGTGTTATATGCCAATAAATACAGTAATTTATGGCAGAGTTCTTCTTCTTAAAGCAGTTTTAGTGATCATGGTCTCGTGATTTTATATTTGCAAGTGCACTCCCATTTACAATAGTTTTTCTGCGGTGAGCTACATGCATAATAAATATACGGTAACTGTCCTTTTTCTTAGGGAACTAGTGAATACGTGTAAATATTGTACATTTTTTTCCTTTTGGTTACTCCACTCCAAGGTTAGGAGTGGAATATATTGGGTTATGTACCATTTATAATGTTCCTAAGGAAACATGTGGTTGGAGGAATGTGTCCAATCTCTTGGGAGCGAGCAATTGTATTGTTCTCCTGGCTTTGTCTTCTGTGAAGAATTTGTTTTTTGGTGTAGTAAAAATGACTTGTTCAACGTGTAATGGCCTTTCACGTGTAGGTTAATGTGTGTACGTATATGAAAAGGTACAAAGACTGGAAATGCAAATCTGGCTATGGAATCTGCCTTTTTTTCCATTGAGTATATTAGAGTATATTTGCTTTCAATAGCTTAGCACAGATAAATGAGTCACACAGGCTTAAAGCGCATCTTTGGGCAAAGTTAAACCTGTCACTAATCCCTTCCTTACACCAATTTTGTAAAATGTTTCAATCGTGGGTGCCTCTTTTGGGAGTGGGGGGACCTATGATCCTAGCCTACAGTCTTACTCGTATCACCTGGTCACCTTATGGTGATGACATCCATGTGTGCAGTAACCTGCTGCCTGAAAGGACTCCCTTCCCCTATTGGATAGCCAATATGAAGATTTCACGTCACCAAGGCAGTGACATGGGCACCCAAAGAAGGACCCTCACTCTACAGGCAGATTGCATCCAGGGCTGGTCATCTGTCCTGCATGACTCTGCTATCTTGACCATAATGGACATGCGAATGAGGCTTAAGACTTGCTTGTCCTTGAAGGACTTCACTGATTCTATTTTAAACTTTGAGGATGAATTGCTCCGCAGTGGCTGTATCTGTAGATGTCAGTGAGGGTGTGCTGTTAAAATGTATTTATTTGTTAAGATTATGTGTTCTATTTTAATGTCCAAATCCTGCCCACATTACTATTTTAAAATGTAGGAATTAGAAAGGCATGCTATTTTAGAAACTTGCCTTGCCATAGCTCACCCCCTTTATCTAGTTTTTAATTTTGGCATGTGGGTTAATAATTGGATGATCCTCGGCTATACTGGTATGGCGAGGCATTCTTGGCAGTTCTGTTTTTATCTTTAAGAGCTTGCGGTTTATATAATTTTGTTGGTAATGAGAGGTTGTGCAAGTATTCTAATGTAAATATTACTTAACCTTTCTGAATAGCACACACTCAGTATGTAGTGCAGACTCCTAGTCTATCCCTGTTCAAGGACCATCAGACAAGGAAACTTGGGCATAACACGCTTCGCTGCGTTTTTTTTTTTTTTTTTTTTTTTTAAACCAATTTGGTGTTTTATATGTAAAATCCAAAATGAACACCCAAGAACAAGTTTTACACTGCATGAAATTTGCTGTTAATGTGTGAATGTCAGCTGCTTGTTCAAATATGTGAAATGTTGTTCATGAACTCTGTTTAGTAAAAAAACGAAAAATGAGTCCTCACTTAATGTCACAGCTATCTGAGACTTTAGCAACCTCCTAATGAATACAATATATGTGCATATAAAAACCAAAAAAGAGTTGTGCTATTAATACAACGTGCTGTAGTGCTATAAATAATTAATCAATATACACTGCTTAATCAAAAAAATCATAATACTTAAAGTGCCTCTGTGCAAGAATCAAAGGTTATAAATCATAAAATGCTTCTGTGCATATCAATCCAGCACATCAAAATTCATGAGCCAAAGCCATCCAGTGCCCATGAAAGATTGTGAATCCATCCACTGCAGAATGATGAGTCAGACTGATGCTATGATCACAAATATGGACTGCACCTCTTTTCGCAAATAATCGCCACCACCAATACAAAGCACTTAACCTCCAAATTGTAAGGGGTTAACCAAGCATATGTATCCAACAGTCCTCAGAAACACAGGCTTCACCTTCACAGGATAGCCCCGGAATACCTCGCTATTTGGAAGATATTGGGCCATGGTGTTTTGTTCTGTTTTTTCTGAGTGATATCAGCATTTTCTCTGTGGTGATACATTCAAGTTAAGCAGAACTACACTATCTGAGTGCCACAAACCAAAAACGCAATTTAATTCATTTTTAATATTCAAAGAAAACTCACTCATCCATCCATGTCTTCTTGCTTTATTTTGCTGAGAAAGTACTTAGAAAAATATCCCCTAGCATTTCTGGCCGTGGCCATCTTGAGTAAGGGCAGATTATTCATGTAGCATTTACTTCCTGGAACTCATCTGCCCTCATCTCAGGCATGCAGGCAGGAGGGTGTGCTTAGCTGAGAAATCCCTTCCTCCCCCTCCTGAAGACTTTTGGGATGTATGACATTATTTTGCCTAGGCATGAAAGCTAGCAAGTAACTAAAGATATATGTAAGAAACGGTTTCAGACAAGTCAATATAATATAGTTTCCTACCTGTTTACTAATGCTAGCAGCATAAGGATTCAAAATGGTCAATGTTGATTGAGAGAGTGAAGTTCCACTTTGAGGTGTGCCGGGGCCATTTTAATCAACAGGCTTCGTCTGTTATCATTTTGGGTAATGTAGACTTGCGCTAATTATGTAAAAGCTGTTTTTAGAATAAGGACAGTAATTTCTAAAAAAAATTGTTTTCCTCCTTTCTTCGTAATAAGAAAACCCTCTGAATAAATTGTATCCAGACCCACTACCCAAAAAAAGCCTGACAAATATGTGATTTGAAATACTTTTAAGGGACTGAAGTAGTTAAAATATTTCTACCTCTGTGCTGAAATTAATTGTGAGGTCCTGTGGGATATCTATGAAGAGAACAGAAAATTGAGCTATCAAAGTAAACAAAAAAAATGTTTCTATTGAAAGAAAAAAAAAAAAGTATAGATACACGAGACCTAAAGGCTTGGAATAGCTAACCACTTTATTAGCCCTGCTGTTTGAAAACCACACTGCAAAAACTGCTGTGAGCCACAGTGCTATTTTAAAACATCGGAGAATGAGGACAGCTGTGGTGGCTCCTGGTCGGGATGCTGGAACTGCAGCAGTCTGCTCCTGGATTTATGGTCCTGCTACAGAGGGCCCCATAACAACATTCTCTACAATAGTGGGTCACTGCAATACTGAGATATATATTGCTTTTTGACAACAGTGATCCGTTGTAGCAGAGATGCATGGGGGCAGTGGACTAGGTACCCTCCACCCCTCTCTCCAGCTTGATCCAACCCAACACGAAGAGAGACACTCGACTGTTTAATAAAAGTGATCATCTATGAAAGTAAGCTGTGCTAAGTATAATTAACTTACAGTGGATATAAAAAGTCTACACACCCCTGTTAAAATGTCAGGTTTCTGTGATGTAAAAAAAACGAGACAAAGATAAATCATTTCAGAACTTTTTCCACCTTTTTAATATGACCTATAAACTGTACAACTCAATTGAAAAACAAACTGAAATCTTTTAGGGGGAAAAGTAAAAATAAACTATAAATTTATGTAGTTGCATAAGTGTGCACACCCTCTTATAACTGTAGATGTGTTCAGAATTAAGCAATCACATTCAGACTCATGTTAAATAGGATTCAGTACACACCTGTCATCATTTAAAGGGCCTCTGATTAACCCCAAATATAGTTCAGCTGTTCTAGTAGGTCTTTCCTGACATTATCTTAGTCACATCCTACAGAAAAAGCCATGGTTCGCAGATAGCTTCCAATGCATCAGAGGGATCTCATTGTTAAAAGGTATCAGTCAGGAGAAGGATACAAAAGAATTTCCAAGGCATTGGATATACCATGGAACACAGTGAAGACAGTCATCATCAAGTGGAGAAAATATGGCACAACAGTGACATTACCAAGAACTGGACGCCCCTCCAAAATATACGAAAAGCTGAGAGGAAAATTGGTCAGGGAGGCTGGCAAGAGGCCTACAGCAACTTAAAAGGAGCTGCAGGAATTATCTGGCAGGTACTGGCTGTGTGGTAGATGTGACAACAATCTCCTGTATTTTTCGTATGTCTGGGCTATGGGGTAGAGTGGCAAGTGACTTTCATTGGAAGCCTTTTTATATGAAGACAAACATCCAAGCCCGGTTAAATTTTGCAAAAACACATCTGAAGTCTCCCAAAAGCATGTGGGAAAATGTTATGGTCCGATGAAACCAAGGTTGAACTTTTTGGTCATAATTCCAAAAAAATATGTTTGGCACAAAAACACTGCACGTCACCAAAAGAACACCATACCTACCGTGAAGCATGGTGGTAGCAGCATCATGTATTGGCGCTTTTTTTTCTTCAGCTGGAACAGGGGCGCCCTATTCAACATAGAGGGAATTATGAACTGTTCCAAATACCAGTCAATATTGGCACAAAACCTTCAGGCTCCTGCTAGAAAGCTGAACATGAAGAGAAACTTCATCTTCCAGTATTACAACGACCCAAAGCATACATCCAAATCAACAAAGGAATAGCTTCACTAGAAAAAGATTAAAGTTGTGTAATGGCCCAGCCAGAGCTCAGACCTGAATCCAACTAAAAATCTGTGGAATGATCTGAAGAGGACTGTGCACAGGAGATGACCTCGCAATCTGACAGACTGCTGTAATAAAATCAAATGGTGCTTCAACAAAGTATTAGTTTAAGGGTGTGCACACTTATGCATTTAGTTTTTTATTTTTACTTCCCTCCACTTAAAAGATTTGTTTGTTTTTCAATTGAGTTATACAGTTTATAGGTCACATTAAGGGCTTGTTTACACTTGACTAAATTTTCAATGCTGAACAAACGCTCCTATAGCGTTTGTATGGCATTAGCATGGGTGTCAGACAGGCGTCAATGAGCTTTAGTATGGGCATTAGACAGGTGTTTTACAAGCATTAATAATGAGTTTAAAAATGCTCCCAAATGCCTATTCTATTACAGTAAATTAACTAATCTTAATGCCCCACAACTACCTGCCAGTGTATTTGCAAGGCGTCACCATAGACTTGAATGGGAGGCGTTGAAAGGCTTCAAACGCCTCATGACTCGACACAAGGCTTCAATTTTGAAGTGACGCAAATGCTTAGTGTGAACAGAACTGCGTGTGTATCTTGTGCATAGGTGTTTTGAGGGGCCTTTTTAACGCCTCTCAAATGCCTGCTGTTAATGCCAGCATGAACTCGGCCTAAAGGTGGAAAAAGTTCTGAAATTATTTATCTTGATCTCATTTTTTTTACATCACAGAAACCTGACATTTTAACAGGGGTGTGTAGACTTTTTATATCCACTGTACATAAGCTTTTGTTTAATTAAAATATTAGAAATGTAACATTCTATGTTACATGAATGAATAAATACATGCATATAGCACATTTTAACTGAGTTTACTTCTGTACGATTCCTTTTTACACATGCAATACATGATATTTTAATTGGTCACAACTTATTATTTTAATGTATAACTTAAGGCCAAAGCTTTTTTTTTTTTCCGATTAGTAAATGGCAGTGGCAGCTGGTGCTCAACCCCCTCCTGCCGGAGGCAGAAGGGAAGGAGGTGATCAGAGGCTTCCTTGCCTTAGGAGGCAGATGACAGGGATCTGGGGTAGGGCCGCTGCTCCTCACTCCAGCTGCTCGCTCCGGGGCCATTGCTTCTCCTCCTGGCCGAACTGGAAGTGGGTCGTGACACCCGATTACCCGGAAATCCTAAGACTTTGCTTCCTTATTGGCCTGGAGGTGAATGAGGAAGACTATAGCGAATATTAATTCGCTATTGTCACACAACTGGGTGGGTTTAGGGTGCAGTGCTCTGCGCCTCGAGCCTACCCTTTTTTTGAAGCCAATTCGAGCCAGGGGCTCTAATCGTGTGCTACAAAAAAAAACACTACATTGAAATCCATGCGTCCGGCTCTCTGCATGTAGATTAGGGGCCTGGTGCATGTATTCCCCTGCACCCCATATGGACGGGCCGCCACTGGTGAAGAGGGATTAGAACAGGGATTTTCGTTGCGGTCTATGCCCCTGTTGGGGACATTCACCCCCTCGATTTTGTCCTGGTTACCATCATCGCCAAGGGTGAAAATGAAGAAAGATTCCAAATTGTTGATTGTCACCAGAACAGGAATAGAGGGGAATTCTTCCAAATGGGAGCACTAGTTCTGGTCATGTCCCCTCTCTTTCTGTTTTAGCTAAGTGAAGGGAAATCTCAACAGGACACAGATGGCAAAAATAATAAAAAATAAATGGACAGGGGTTACAACCTTCCCTTACTTTATCCAAAATGAAAGAAACTATTTTACTTTAGTTCTATTTTTAAGGCAAAATTCACCTTTCATTACAGATTACATGTTACTAAATGAGCAGCCCGCTGTTGCAATTAAAAAAACAAATGCGGCTTAGTCTACCCAACTGCGTCGTTCATTCCCAGAGTTCTGTAAATGTGAAAACTTCAAGTACCAATGGCCTTTGCGGCTGTCGGCTTGTAGTTCTCCAAGAACTGCCAGGGCGCTGCTGAACGCTCTAGGTCAGGGATATGCAATTGGCAGACCTCCAGCTGTTGCAGAACTACAAGTCTCATGAGGCATAGCAAGACTGACAGCCAAAAGCTAGACACCCAGAGGCAGAGGCATGATGGGACGTGTAGTTTTGCAACAGCTGGAGGTCCGCTAATTGCATATCCCTGCTCTAGGTAGTTCATTGGTCCTTCTTGTCATTAAGTAATTGCCTGTCCCTACGAGGTATGGCAAGACAGCTACACTGACAGTCATCAGGATCCGTTGATTGCACCCGTGTAATGCTCTGCAGGCTCCTAATGAATAAAAAAATAATAAATGCAAATTCTTTTACCGGCAAAAAGATGTACATTCATACTTTATTTTATTATTTTTGTGAACTTGGCCTTCAAATTAAGTGATGCCCGTTTTTTTAATTTTATTTTATTTTTTATTTTTTTTAACCAGGAAGCGATTCAGTTGGATGGAAGGATTCTGTTTGCACTGCTTCGTAAAGTATCTGCAGTGGCCTACAAACACTTGAGCAAGCAGAAGATTGACCCCATCTTATATATGACAGAATGGTTCATGTGTGCATTTTCACGGACGCTTCCCTGGAGTTCTGTTTTGCGAGTGTGGGACATGTTCTTCAGTGAAGGTAATTTTATTATTATTATTATTATTATTATTATTATTATTATTATTATTATTTTTTTTTTTTTTTTGAAATATATGTTTATTTTACAGACAAACTTTCATACAAAAAAATAACGTTTATTGTCCACAGAAGGTCCCTGCACTCAAACAAGCAATAAATGGTGAACAATAATAATTATCATCACGCATGTCTCTTGTGGTTATTGAATTTATAGTTACAAGGAACTGTATAGGTGACAGAATTTTGAATCAGTGAAATAGTAATTGAAATCAATAGGGTGGTTGGCACGACCAAAGAATATATCTAGCATATTTACATTGGTGTGAGGGTCAGAGGGCTAGCTATCCATCTGCCCCAAATTTTATGAAAGGTTTTAGTTATTTTCTGAGTCGGATGTGAGTTTATACAACGGTAGAGAGTCCTTGATTAGTTTCAAACAAAGGGGTCTTATTGGGGACTGCAATCCCTTCCACGATAACATGGACTTCTTTGCATAAAATATAAGATGCAGAGTTGTTTGTTAGCATCAGAGGGGATAAGGCAGGTCACCAAAGATGTCCAAGAGGCAGTTCTTGGGATTCATGGTGTTTGGTAGACCTAATGCAGGGGAAATAAAGGAACCATCTATCCAGAAGTCCTGAACCACTGGGCAAGTCCAGAAACAGTGTAGGAAATCGGCAGTTTGGCCACATTCTCTAAAACATTCAGCGGAGGGAGATGAAGGTAATTAATTATTTAGTGCAATTCTCTGAAGCTGTATTGAAAAGCTTCTCTTCTTTATGTCAATAGGTGTACTGTGTTGGCCAGCAATGAAGCAAAACTGTAGGCAATACTTTTTGTTCATGCCAGAGAATGGCGTAGGAACATTTTACAACTGTTTATCAAAACCTGCTCCCTAAATATATTGTTGGCATGTTTAAAAGTTAAGGTGGGGGAGAGAGGAGGCAGATCTTTCTTTCTAGAAGAGATTACCTAGCCGTGACTTGTCTGTGAATTTATGAAGTGCACTCGTGAAGTACAGTAAAGCAAATTGTGTGAAATTGGAGAAAAGCTGTATTTTGTGGCTTACAGTGAGGCTGCCCTTTATGACTCATATCTGATGCACTGTAGTGTCTTAACCTAGGGCATTCTCGGTGTGCTGCCAGCTCAGTGTGAGGCGTGCAGTGGCCTTGTTAGATGGGCAGGATTCATGCTGCAAGGAGCTGTTACTCATTATAGGGTGTGTGACTAGCGCTGCTTGTCTCTACATGCGTTTCCAGGACAAGTGAGGAGCACAGTGTGTCTGTTCTTGCTAGTGTCATTTAGCACATGTTGTTTGTGTGTCTCACCCCTCCTGTTTTTGGCATTTTAAAGAACAAATGCATTTAAAATAAACAAAGTTGACTTCAAGTACATTATTAAAAATAGGTATTATTTATATAGCGCCAACAGTTTTATGCAGCGCTTTATAATGTAAAGGGCGACAGTATGATAATACAGTTCAATACAGAAGGAATAGGAGGGCCCTGCTCATTGAGCTTATAATCTAATGGGTACTAAAAATACTATCAATATTACAATATACTGTACGGTAAATGTATCCCCACAAAATTGAGATGGTATTTACTTATGCTGTACCACCTTAATTCTATAAGTTGGCTGTTCTGGTTATTAAAATATTACATAATCTTTAAATCCTTAGTATTTATATTTATGATACACCAACTTCCTGTGCTCTCTTGGGGGTTATACTTCCTCAGTAAACAATGTTGGCTGTCCAACTGTCTTCAGGCATCTTATGGCAAATTCCTAACCTGACTAGCCCAAGAATGCAACCATAGATCCACTGCATGAAAGTACAGAACCGCAATTGTAGTCACAGAAAAACAGAAATGCTTTTGCCACTGGCATGTTAAAGCTATTGTCAAAATCTGTGTGTATATAGCAGGTTTATTAAGTCAATGCCTCTCTGCAGGATCCCACTGACTCGGCTAAAGGGGCGTGGCAGTCGGCTCAATCTGCATATGAGCACCTGCTCGCCTCTTCGGCGGAAAAAAAGAGGTTCTTTACCAAAACAGCATTTTTGAGGAGGGGGAGACGACGGGCCGTCTCTTGGCTAGGATAGCTAATTCAGAACAGAAATCCCCGGTTATTGGTACCCTGCGAACCACGGAGGGGCGACTGGTTAACTCCCCTGATCTCATAATAAAGACATTGGCAGACTTCTATGAATCATTGTATCGCCCAGCCTCGGAGTATAGCTCGGGGGAGCTGCCTGGCTACCTGGACGAAATTACGTTCCCGCGTCTCTCCCCTACTCAGAGCATGGAGTTAGATTCTCCATTGAGTTTGGAGGAGATGCAGGTGGCGGTGGCGGCCTTCCCTAACGGTAAGGCTCCAGGGGGGGATGGAATCCCCATGGAGATTTACAGACAGTACTCAGAGGTCCTGTTGCCTAAGCTGTTGGGGGTCTTTAATGCTGCAAGGGAGTCTGACGTCCTCCCGCCCTCTATGGCAAAGGCACATATTGTGTTGATCCTCAAACCAGGAAAGGACCCAGTGGACCCGGCCTCGTATAGGCCGATTTCGCTATTACAAACAGATATAAAGATCTTGGCGAAGGTACTGGCCCTCAGGCTAAATAAAGTGATTACCTCTGTCATACACCCAGATCAGGCGGGATTTATGCCCAACAAATCCACGGCAATAAACCTCAGGAGACTATTTCTTAATATGCAATCCCAGGCTGATAACATGGGTAAGAGAGCTCTGCTGTCGCTTGACGCTATGAAAGCTTTTGATAGCGTTGAGTGGCCGTACCTTTGGGAGGTGTTGAGGCGATTTGGTTTCGGGGAGGTGTTCATTTCTTGGGTGCGTTTGCTGTACCACTGCCCCCAGGCGGTTATTAGAGAGGCGGGGAGAGTGTCGCCGGCCTTTGCTCTGGGCCGGGGTACGCGGCAGGGGTGTCCATTGTCCCCCCTGCTGTTTGCCTTGGCTATAGAACCATTGGCGATTCGGATTAGAGACCATAGAGGTATCACTGGCTTCTGCTATGGGGAAAGACAGGAGAAAGTGATGCTTTATGCAGACGATACAATGATTCTGCTGGGTGATACAGAGCAATCCCTGAGCGAGACGATGGAGACGGTGGTTCGGTTTGGGGAGTTCTCTGGCCTTAAAATAAATTGGACCAAGTGAGCCTTAATGCCACTGGATGATGTCCTGTTACATCACGGAGACCGGGTGGGGGGTATTCCTGTAGCCACCTCCTTCAAATATCTGGGGATACAAGTGACGCCGCATATCAGGGAATACAGTCAGCTCAATATCTCCCCGCTGCTGGCCAGATTCCGATCTCGGGTTAAAACGTGGAACACTCTGTGTATGTCGGTTGCGGGCAGAGTGAATCTAATTAAAATGATTCTTATGCCCCAACTGCTGTACATGCTCCACAATTCTCCGGTAGTGATCCCACTGAAGATCTTCAGAATAGTGAATACCATATTTTGCGAACTGATCTGGAAAAATCGCCCCCCCAGGATAAAATTAGAGCACTTGCAACGCCCCAAGGGTGAAGGTGGCCTTGCTTTGCCGAATCCGTGGTTGTACTATCTGGCGTCGCAATTGCAGCATCTGATAGGTACCATGGTTTTGGAGGGTGACACGGCGGGTAGAAGCCATGGCGCCTCTGAACATATTATGCTTTGGACAGTGGGGGGAAAGTCAGTTCCGACAGCGCTTGAGGCCCTAGCTTTTGGAAGGCCTCACAAAAGCTTCCCTACATACAGTTTAATACAGAAGATATGGAATAAAACTAAATATCTACAGGGGGCCTCAGGTATTACAGAGTTCAGCCCTATCTGGGCAAATGATTCCTATCCCGAGCTAGCCAAATTACAGCATGGGGACAGGTGGAAGAGATATGGAGTCTGCTACCTAACACAAATTATTGGGAACGGTAAGTTACTGCCCTTTGAGACTTTAAGGGAGGCATATCATTTGCCTGCGAACATGCTTTTTCTACTATCTGCAGCTTCGGCATGCATTTACAGCTCAGTCAAGGGTCTCAGAGTGGCATGTAGATTCCCCTCCACTTCTCTTGCAGCTTAGGGGTGCAGAGACGTCTAAGGGCTTCATTTCCCAGAGCTACGGTACGCTGCTTTGTAAATTTCTCACAAAACACCCCCTGACTGTTAAAGGGAAATGGGAAACAGATGTAGGACCCCTGGATGAGGATCAGTGGGAGGAGGCCCTGCAGTCGGGTTACCGTATGCTCCCTCAATGTGACACAGCGGCTGACGCAACTATATACACTCCTGAGAGTATACTACACGCCTCACAGACTATATGGTTATGGGACTGCTGCCCGCACCGACCTGTACGAGATGTAAAAGAGACCATGGGGACCTGATACACATGCTCTGGCGCTGCCCCAAGTTGCATACCTATTGGAAGGGGGTGATAGACACGCTGAACACAGTATTCCAGGTGTCAGTCCCATTAGATCCGAAACAATGTCTTCTGAATCTGCTAGATGAGCTGGAATGGGAACCCCATATTAGGGAAGCCCTCACTAGGGCCCTTTTCATGGCCCGCAAAATGATTATGCAACATTGGAAGTCTGAATCACCCCCCACAGTCAAGGAATGGATTACTGCACTTGGTAACGCACTGAGAATGGAAAACGTTATATACCAACATAGGGGATGCTCTGGAAAGTTTGAAAAATTATGGGACCTGTGGTTGGGAACACCGGGGCTAGCTCCGGACGACCTAATTATGGACAGACTTTTGAGACTAAATGTGGGTCGATATGCTAAAGTGCGTAGGCACTGGAGTATAATGGGCAGATTGTCCGGCACAGGACAGTGCCTTGGGGGAGGTGCGGTGGCCGCTCATGGCAGTATGATTACTCAGGATGGTGACAATTGTGTTTAAAATTCATTGCATGTATTGTAAGTAGTACGGTCATGTTGACTGTATTTGAAGAGATTATGGTACTTTGGACTGTAAAGTGTTAAACTTGAATCAATAAACTTTGGGGTTTTTTTCTGGAAAAAAAAAAAAGTCAATGCCTCTCAACTGTCTTATACTCGAAAGATGTTCTGCATTTGAATGTATAAAAGGGTAAATTTCACCCATACAAATCCAGGGTTCAGAGTCAATTGAATTATACTGCCACCTACAGGAGGATTTGAACACTGGGCAAACAAAAAAAAAAAAAGAAATGTGACCAGATTAGTTTAACTCCTCCCACGCCCAACATGCCTAATACCGTGGTATTTTTTTTGTTTTTGTTTGTTTTTTATTAAAGTATTTCCAAGAGGATAGATGCATTTTCTTGACTGAGAAAAATGTAAAGGCCAACTCCAGAAAATGAAGAAAATTCAAGCTTTACCCCCGTGTGACGTCCCTTCCTTCAGATCTGCCTTGGACACCCTCATTACGATGTAAATGGGGGGGTAGGAGTACTCTACCTGTGGCTTTTCCATTTGGCCTGTCCACTGCACCCCAAGTGTTTACTAAGGTAGTGGCCCCGAGTCCTGCATTCTGTTTGAATGGACAAAGATGCAGGACTCGCAAACGCACCCGCACTGGTGTCCACCAAGGATGCTTCTCCGACATGGACACTTGATGCAGGGAGGAGCAGGGGTGCTGCTAAGGGACCCCAGAAGAGGAGGATCGGAGCCATTCTCTGCAAAACGAACTGCACAGTGGAGGTAAGTATGACATGTTTGCATTTTTATTGATTTTTTTAAAAATAACAATCAATAAACAAAGCTTTACAATCCCTTTTAAGGTCCATAGCGGTCCCCATTTATATGGCAGTCTGCAGCGTTCCCCTTTACATCAGAGCTCTCCCTTACATCAGGGTCTGTAGCATTCCCCTTTTTATCAGAGTTCTTCTTTACATCAGACTCCATAATGCCCCTTTTACATCAGTCCATAAAGTTCTCCCTTCCATCAGAGTCCGCAGGGTTCCCCCTTACGGTGTACCCCGCTAAAAAACGGTAGATCCTGATGTAAAGGGAAATGCGGCAGACCATGATGTAAAGGGGGGAACGCTGTTGACTCTGATGTAAGGGGGGCTCTGGTGACCATGGTCTTCCTTACATAGTGGTCCGCAGCATTCCCTTTTACACCAGAGTCTGCAGGGTTCCCGCTTTCAGTGTAAGGTAGAACTCTGCAGACCCTGATGTAAAGGGGGAATGCTGCGGACTCTATTGTAAAGGGAAACTCTGATGTAAGGTGGCCCCTCCCAATTACATCAGAGTCTACAGCGTTCCCCTTTGCATCATGGGCCGCAGCATACCCTTTTACATCAGAGTTCCCCTTTACATCAGGGTCCACAGAGTCCTCCCTTGCACTGCAGGGGAATCCTTCAGACTTTGATGTAAAGGGTATGATGTGAGGGAGGGACTCTGGTGACCACAGTGATTCCCCTCCCCCCCCCCCCATAGACTCTGTGTGGCCTGGCTGGAGCTGTCAAACTGACCTCACCACCTCCATTTCTCGGGGGCAGGACAGGCTCAGTCAGACCTTGGCTTTGATCTTTCATCCTCTTCTACTTGCTCTCCCACTCCTCCATATCACCCGCCCGTTCAGTGTAGTTTGTCATCTCATTCACAAATGACATTTGTCCCATAGTTGTGGTTTTGGGTGCCATATTGTTGAAATACCAACTCCACTCTGTGTATATGGGCAGACTTCAACAAAATGGCGCCGGCAATGGAGACATGGCTTGGCAGGGTGCCAGGCTCCTGCTGAGGGAGAGATGTCCCTTCCTGGAAATCCAGAGTTCGGCTCTACAGACATTCTGCAGGATTGGTGTTGTGGGTGCTGGGCCTATCCTCTTCCTTCCTTCCTTCCTTCCTTCCTTCCTTCCTTCCTTCCTTCCTTCCTTCCTTCCATCCATCTCTTCCTTTGCCTTCCCTTCCCTTCCCTTCCCTTCCCTTCCTCCCTTCCCTTCCCTCCGACCCTCCCTCCCTCCTCTCTCCCTCCTCCCTCCTCCTCCCTTCCTCCTCCTCTCCTCTCCCTTCCTCCCTCCTCCTCTCTCTCCCTTCCTCCCTCCTCTCTCTCTCCCTCCCTCTCTCCCTCCCTCCCTCCTCCTCTCCCTTCCCTTCCCTTCCTCCTTCCTCCTCTCCCTTCCTCCTCTCCCTTCCTCCTCTCCCTTCCTCTCTCCCTTCCTCCCTCCTCCTCTCCTTCCACCCTCCTCCTCCTCCTCTCCCTCCTCTCCCTTCCTCCCTCCTCTCCCTTCCTTCCTTCTCCTCTCTCCCTTCCTCCCTCCCTCCTCTCCCTTCCTCCCTCCCTCCTCTCCCTTCCTCCCTCCCTCCTCTCCCTTCCTCCTCACCCTCCTCCTCTCTCCTCTCCCTCCCTCCCTCCTCCCTCCTCCCTCCCTCCCTCCCTCCCTCCTCTCCCTTCCTCCCTCCCTCCTCCTCTCCCTTCCTCCCTCCTCCTCCTCCCTTCCTCCCTCCTCCTCTCCCTTCCTCCCTTCCTCCTCTCCCTTCCTCCCTTCCTCCTCTCCCTTCCTCCCTCCTCCTCCTCCCCTCCTCCCTCCTCCTCCTCCTCTCTCTCCTCCCTCCCTTCTCCATCCTCCTCCTCCTCTCTCTCTCTCTCTCCTCTCTCTCCTCTCTCTCTCTCTCTCTCTCTCTCTCTCTCTCTCTCTCTCTCTCTCTCTCTCTCTCTCTCTCTCTCTCTCTCTCTCTCCCTTCCTCCCTCCCTTCCTCTCCCTCCTCCCTCCCTTCCTCCCTCCTCCTCCTCTCTAGAAAATTCACAGCGCGCCTGTCCTGAACCTCAGCACTATTTGGCTGTCCTGGGCCCCCCCCCCCCACAGTGGGGGAACGCTAGGGCCCAGTGGTGAGTGCGACTGCTGCGACCCTGGTAGTTGCCCCACACCCAAAAGTGTTCCAGGACATTTGTCTGCTGATAATGAGATTTTCTGATGGGAGCAGTACAGCCCGATGCATGCCTTTCCTTTCTTTGAAACTCCTCCCTCATCTGTTCCATAGGATCCAGAGATACTCATAGCTCCTGGATTGGCCCAAGCTAATGTAGTACTCTGATCTGATCAGACTCTTAGCACATGCTCAATGGACTCTCCCAGACTGTCTAAATCAGCCTTTCTTAGGGCATCCATGTTGAATTGCTTACTGAATACTAGGGGTGCAACGGATCGGTGGTGATCCGTGATCGAACGGGTCATCCTGTTCGGATCTGATCACCACGCGATCCGCAGAGCGCTCCGGAGCCTCGGCCATAGGAAAGGCCGCGGCTTCGGCCTAGCTCCGGAGCGGAAGCCATCTTGGTACACCCGGCGGCGCCACTGTAATGACGTTTCGTCGCCGCATCTTGCTCCACTCACACTCCTGCACAGTAATGATAGTAAGAAGGGGCCAAGCGGGACATCTTGTTACACCCAACAGAGTTTAAATTTCACAATTATTTTCAACACAAACAGGAGTTATATAAGCTTAAATACTTTATTTGGAAATCCAACAGACTGTTTTACATGTTAAATTTTAAAAGCAGCAGAAAACCTGCTGACCTTACATGCTTGCTAATGTGACAGAACACCTCTGATTTTCACATTTAACATTTAGTTAAATGTGAAAATCAGAGGTGTTCTGTCACATTAACAACCATGTAAGGTCAGCAGGTTTGCTGCTGCTTTTAAAATGTGAAATCTAAAACTCCGGTGGGGGTAACAAGATTTGTGTTTTTCGGATCAGCAAAAAAATGATCCGATCCGTGACCCCTGATCCAAGGATCGTTCCGATCCGTGAGTTTTTTGATCCGTTGCACCCCTACTGAAATACAGTTTTATGTCGTACAACTCGTACAACATACTGTATGCTAACTAACCTGGCCTCCTTAAAATAAAGAATGCCCTAGTATGCTTACGATCACTGTGTTGCTCCCATACAATGCTCCTTACATTTGTAATCATTTGTAACTTATGTAAAATCCCCAAAAATTATTTAAGTATGTAAACAGTAAAAAAGGAGGACAGACCATATTGGCCCCGTAAAGAATGAGGAAGGACATCTGGTTACAACGGATGGGGAGATGGCGAAGGTACTGAATTTATTCTTCTCAGTCTTCACGAGGGAATCGGGGGGGGGGGGGGGTTTAGTAACCAAAACTGCACAGGAAGCACCTCCATGGCTAAAAAAGGACAGAATTAAAATTAGATTTGGGAAACTTAACCTTAATAAATCACCGGGACCAGATGGCTTGCATCCGAGGGTACTTGGGGAACTCAGTCAAGTAATTGCCAGACCTCATTTTTACTGACAGTCTAATGACTGGAGAATGGTACCAGGTGATTGTAGAAACGCCAATGTAGCACTAATATTTAAAAAGGGCCCAAAATACATCCCTGGGAATTAGACCAGTTAACCTAACATCAATAGTATGCAAGCTCTTGGAGGGGATGATAAGGGACTATATACAAATTTTTAGTGATGAGAACCGTATCTTTAGCAGTAATCGGCATGAATTCATGAAGAATCGTTCTTGCCAAACCAATCTCTTAACCTTCTATGAGGAGGTGAGTTGCCATCTAGATAAAGGATGGCCCGTAGACGTGGTGTATCTGGATTTTGCAAAAGCATTTGACACAGTTCCCCATAAACGTTTACTGTACAAAGTAAGGTACGTTGGCATGGACCATAGGGTGAGTACATGGATTGAAAACTGGATACAAGGGCAAGTTCAGAGGGTGGTGATAAATGGGGAGTACTCGGAATGGTCAGGGGTGGGTAGTGGGGTCCCGCAGGGTTCTGTGCTGGGACCAATCCTTTTTAGTTTGTTCACAAACGACCTGGAGGATGGAGTAAACAGTTCAATCTCTGTATTTGCGGATGATACTAAGCAGGGCAATAACTTGTCCGCAGGATGTGGAAACCTTACAAAAAGATCTGAACAAATTAATGGGGTGGGCAGCAACATGGAAAATGAGGTTTAATGTAAAATGATGCATTTGGGTGGCAAACATATATGAATGCAATCTATACACTGGGGGGGGGGGTAGACCCTCATGGGGAATCGAGAATGGAAAAGGACCTGGGGGTCCTAGTAGAGGATAGGGTCAGCAATGGAATGCAATGCCAAGCTGCTACTAAAAAAGCAAACAGAATATTGGCATGCATTAAAAAGGGGATCAACTCCAGAGATAAAACGATAATTCTCACGCTCTACAAGACTCTGGTCCGGCTGCACCTAGAGTATGCTGTCCAGTTTTGGGCACCAGTCCTCAGGAAGGATGTGCTGGAAATGGAGCGAGTACAAAGAAGGACAGAAAAGCTAATAAAGTGTCTGAAGAATATTCGTTATGAGGAAAGGTTGCGAGCACTGAACTTATTCTCTCTGGAGAAGACGCTTAAGAGGGGATATGATTTCAATTTACAAATACTAGAGGTCGGCCGATATTTGGCCATTTTGGAGACATCGGCATCTGTCGATTATTATCCAAATTAGGCCGATATTGAACACAAGCCGCACCTCTGCCAGCAGAGTGTGGAGAAGGGAGAAGGAACATGGAGTTCCACCTCCCTTCTCCACACTCTGTTGGCAGAGCAGCACTGCGGTGTGTGAAACTGTATGGAGAGAGGGAGAGAGGAGCTGTCAAAATTGAGGTTGGATGTCGGGTGGGCGGAACCCGGGATGGGCGGGACCCAGCTATCCAACACCAGCCGATGGGATCTGGGCGGGCTGCTATGTCTGTGGCCCCGCCCCTTTCTTAAACAGCCCAATCATTGACTGGATAGCTGCTGGGTCCCGCACACCTCCGACATCACGCTGAATTTGTCAGCTCCTCTCGCTCTCTTCATACAGTTTCACACACCGCAGCGCTGCAGAGAGCATTCAGTTTTACACAGTTACACTATCGGCTGTGCCACCTGCCAGTGTCAATCAGTGTCTGCCAGTGCCAATCAGTGTGTGCCATTTGCCAGTGTCATCCAGTGGCACCTGCCGGAAAAAAAAAAGGCCGGAAAAAATCGGCATCATATATCAGCCGCCCTGATTTTCTAAATACCGGCATCGGCCGGAGAAAAACCCATATCGGTTGACCTCTAACAAATGCCATACTGGTGACCCCACAGTAGGGGGAAAAAACTTTTTTGCTCAAAGGAGTTTAACAAGACACATGGCCAATTTGAAGAAAAGAGGTTTAACCTTAAACTATGTAGAGGGTTCTTTACTGTAAGAGCGGCACGGATGTGGAATTCCCTTCCACAGGCGGTGGTCTCAGCGGGGGGAGCATCGATAGTTTCAAAGAACTATTAGATAAGCACCTGAACGTCCACAACATACAGGGATATACAATGTAATACTCACATAGGTTGAACTTGATGGACTTGTGTCTTTTTTCAACCTTTTTTACTATTTAACTGTGTGAGAAACAAAAAGATGCTCTGCTGGTTCCATGACTCTGACTCCTGTCAACTGGCATTTGTGCCAGAAGTTTGAAAGCACCACTGCTCAAGGAGCCCCTAGCAACTGTTGGAGGAACTCCACGGAACAATCAAGGGACAAATCTCGGTCCTTACAATCTTAATTTAAAGACTGCTAGCCCCCCATTCTTTGATTAGAGCTACAATAGGGCTTTCGTATAGCTTTCACTGTGCAACCTCCTGTAACTCGTGGGATTTGAATTTGATTTTCTCTGCACTTAAAAAACCTTTTAAAACTATAAGGTATATTTTATTTTATTTTTTTTTAATCAAAAGGTTGTTTTCCTTGTTGCCATCATCTCTGCAAGGCAGGTAGGTGTCTGAGCTAGTGGATTTGAGCTTTAAGGCCCAGAGTCTCCTTCCTAAGGCCCCTTTCACACTGGGGCGGGAGGTGCGCTGGCGGTATAGCGCCGCTATTTTTAGCGGCGCTATACCGTCGGAATTATGGCGGTATTCGGACGATAGTGGTGTGGTTTTAACCCCCGCTAGTGGCCGAAAAAGAGTTAATACTTGCCCGCAATGCGCCTCTGCAGAGGCGCATTGCGGACGGTATAGCCGCGGTGTCCCATTGGTTTCAATGGGCAGAAGCGGTGAAGGAGGGGTATACACACCGCTCCAAAGATGTGGCTAGCAGGACTTTTGGAGCGGTCCTGCTAGCGCACCGCTCCAGTGTGAAAGCCCTCTGGCTTTCACACTGGAGAGACAGCAGCCGCTGTTTCAGGTCGGTTTGCAGGCGCTATTGTTGGCGCAATAGCGCCTGCAAACCGCCCCAGTGTGAAAGGGGTCTAAGGCAGTTTTAACCTTTCACCTCAACAAAGACATTGTTCTTCAATCCCTCTGTTGTTATTCCAGATGCTCCCCACAAGGCTGTCACTGGGTCTTCTGTCCTTAAGTTTTATAAGGTGGATATTCAGGCCTCATCTGATGCCAGCTTTGAGTTTAAGGTCCTTTTGGGCAGCTCCTAGTTCTACGGTTTTGTTGTGTGGGAATGTTGGTGTTATTATTGTTCACCCCTCCTTTTGGACTGCTTTTGGATGTCCCAATTGTGTCTGAATCGTGCCTACCTCAATAGGCGAGAAAAAAAAATTGGATTTTTGTACTTGCCATAAAATCATTTTCTTGGAATTCATTGAAGGGTCCCATCCCTGTGTTTTACCATCTTACTCCTAGTAATGCTGTGTGTGTGTGTGTGTGTGTGTGTGAAGGGTTATACCAGGCTGGTTGCTGGGGTTTTTTTTTTTGTTTTTTTTTTATTATTTTACCAGTAGAAATAATTATTGGGCAACAAACAAAGTTGGTGTGTGGAAAGTTTTGGTGTTTCTGGTGATTTATATTCTATTCTAAAACAATAAAAACAGATAGGTATCTGCACTACTGAAAAAGGTACCAATATTGGAAGAGGAAAGCAGCCAGCACTTTTTGTTAAGCAAATATAAAAATATAAAAAGTCTGCATGCGGTGCTAATAAAAAGCAACAGTCTTTTGAAGTATTAAAAGAGGAAAAGATGATATTCCCTTCACCATTTTTCAGTGTGTATAGGGAAGCACACCACACCACTTGAGTGGTATTAATCAGTGCCTATCACTTGCTGATATCTGGTAAGCAGATTTGATTCTCGTGTGGTGGTGTGCTCCCCTATACACACTGAAAACTGGTGAAGGGATTATCATCTTTTCCTCTTTTAATACTTCAAAGACTGTTGTTTTTATTAGCGCATGTGGACTTTTTATATATTTTATTCTATTTCGAACAGTTCCCTTTTGATCAATTCTAATCAGTATTTTCAATGGTAATGACACCATCCCCATCACTACTGCAACCTCATTGCCGATCTTGGGCCTCTGTTTTGAAGCTGTATGCATAATACTGCATAAGACTGAAGCTCTGTTGAAATGTGTGTATGTGACAGGTGTAATTACATCTATCCTAAAAAACACATATAACTCCATATCCAAAACACAAATTTTTGCACCACAAATATTACATTAATTCCAAAACCGAAGAAAGACCACACAATATGTACCGTATTTTCCGCACTATAAGGCGCACCTAAAAGCCTAAAATTTTCTCAAAAATCGGCCATGCGCCTTATAGTCCGGTGCGCCTTATGTGTGCACTGAGTTCCAAAATCTGTAAAAATTTTGTTGTGCGACTTTGGTAAGCACTCCGCTTGGTTAACTGTCGGACCATTTCCCACTGACACAGGGACGTAATACGTACACTACGTACGCTGGCAGCGATAAACCAGTCAGAGAACATTACGTAATATGTACAGCACGTTAGCAAGGTATCTGCTTTAACTGTTGTCCGAGCTTTTACAAAAGCCGGCATCATTGCTTAACAGCCGCCTGGCAACGAGACTGAAAAATAATGTGAGTGTATTGTTAAATAGTAGAATAAAGTTCAACTAAACTCACTGTTTTGCTTCCGTTAAATTTCTTTTTGTAGACAGTATGTTTTAGCATGCGCCTTATAGTCCAGTGCGCCTTATGTATGGGTTAAGTACAGAAATAGACCCGTAATTGAGACTGCGCCTTATAATCCGGTGCGCCTTATAGTGCGGAAAATACGGTAATAACTACCGACCAATCTCTCTGACAAACATGGATATAAGATTGTACTCAAAGATTATCTCTAATAGATTAACACCTATTTTACCTAGACATATAAATTTAGATCAAACGGGCTTCACGAAAAGACGAGAAACTAGGGATAATATTATAAAACTTGTACATTGGTAGAATATGCTCAGAGAACTGCCATCCCAACATGACTTTTTTATCTATTGACGCTGAGAAAGAGTTTGACAGGGTGGGATGGCAGTTCTTAGAAGAGACATTGGTCCAGATAGGAATGGACCCTAAAATGCTTAGGATTGTTGCATTGTATTCTAACCCAAGGGCCAAAGTAAGAACAAATGTTATCGGAGTATATAGAAATATCAAATGGTACTAGACAGGGATGCCCCTTATCCCCCTTATATTTTATATATATATATATATATATATATATATATATATATATATATAAAATAATAATTAGTAATGGAACATCTCATTACAGCAATAAGGGAGAATAAAGATATTCAAGGGATAAATATTAAAGGTAAAGAATATAAAACAGCGGTATATGCAGATGACCTATTAATATGTGACTAACCCTATTGTAACACTTCCAAATTTAATAAAATAATTTAAACGATTTGGGGAATTAAGTAAATTTTAAAGTTAATTATGACAAATCTGAGATGTTAAATGTGTCACTAACAGAAAAAACTGTTACTTTTGCAAAAAGATTTTCCGTTTAAATGGCAGCAAGAAGCAATTAAATATTTGGGAATATATATCCCAAGTAATTTAAACTAGTTACAAGACCTGAATTACAACGCGGCAAATAAAAAAGTAATTAAATTATAACATAAATATGAAAAGATAACATACTCATGGATGGGAAGAAATAATATAGTAAAAATTTACATATTGCCAAAATTATTATATATTTTTCAAACCGTACCCTTAGCCCTTCCAAAAAAATTAATGATGGAATTAAGAAAAGCAATAGGAAGTTTTATCTGGGTCCAAAAAAACTCCACGACTAAAAAGAGAAATTTTAATTAGAACTAAAAAAAACGGAGGTCTAGCACTACCTGACTTTTTAAAATATTTACAAGCAGTCTCATTGACTAGGATTATAGATTGGCATCACAATATGGAAAACAAGCAATGGGTTAATCTAGAAGAAGATATTATAGGAGTACATCTTAAATCCCTTCCTTGGATAAAACCCCATTTAAGACCTGGAAATAAAGAATTAATTTTGTAAGAGCTACATTAAATATATGGGATGCTGTATTTAACCACTTGCCGACCGCATCCAGTAAATATACGTCGGCAGAATGGCACGTACAGGCACATGAACGTACCTGTACGTCCCCTTTAACTGCCTGACGTGGGGGGGCGCGCGAGCAACCGGTGGCGCGTTTGCGACCCTGCTGCCTTCCCCGTGAGTTGGACCGCGGGTCCCACAGACTCGATCGATGCGGGGATTCCCGCGATCGTCTCACGGAGGCATAGAGCAGGGAGATGCTTGTGTAAACAAGCATCTCCCTGCTCTGCCTAGTGACAATGACACAGATCTCGGCTCCGTGTACTCGGAGCGGAGATCGGTGTCATGTCACACAGAGCCCAACCCCCCCCTCAGTTAGAAACACTCATCAGGGCACACTTAACCCCTTTACCGCCACCTAGTGGTTAACCCCTTCACTGCCAGTGTCATTTTCACAGTAACCAGTGCATTTTTATAGCACTGATCGCTGTGAAAATGACAATGGTCCCAAAAATGTGTCAAAAGTGTCCGATGTGTCCGCCATAATGTCGCAGTCACATAAAAAAATCACTGATCGCCGCCATTACTAGTAAAAAAAAAATTAATATAAATGGCATAAAACTATCCCCTATTTTGTAAACTCTATAACTTTTGTGCAAACCAATCAATAAACGCTGATTGCGATTTGTGTTTTTTTTTTTTTGTTTTGTTTTGTTTTTTTTTACCAAAAATATGTAGAAGAATACGTATCGGCCTAAACTGAGGAAAAAAACGTTTTTTATATATATTTTTGGGGGATATTTATTATAGCAAAAAGTTAAAAATATTGAATTTTTTTCAAAATTGTCGCTCCTATTTTTGTTTATAGCGCAAAAAATAAAAACCGCAGAGGTGATCAAATACCACCGAAAGAAAGCTCTATTTGTGGGAAAAAAGGACGTCTATTTTGTTTGGGAGCCATGTCGCACGACCGCGCAATTGTCAGTTAAAGCGACGCAGTGCCGAATTGCAAAAAGGGGCCTGGTCTTTAACCAGCCAAAATGGTCCGGGGCATAAGTGGTTAAAAAGGGGAAACTCTCCACTATGATTGGACCTATGACCCCATTGTTCTCCAATCCAGAATTTCCACCAGCTTTAGAAACCACAAAATATTTAAAATGGAGTATATTGGAGAACGCAAGGGTGGCTCAGATCCTAGTGGATGGTAAATTGCCAAAAATGCAAGAATTGTGATCTGAATATAAACATAAATGGCGACAATATCATCAATTAAACACCTATATCGAAACGAAAATACAATTATCTTTAATAAATAGACCAAAAAAATAATTTGAACAAATATTAACAGAAGAACAAAAACCGACTAAAAAACGATCTAAGATGCAGTGGGTACGTAAAATATTCAGACCCCCCTTAAATTTTTCACTCTTTGTTATATTGCAGCCATTTGCTAAAATCATTTAAGTTCATTTTCTTCCTCATTAATGTACACACAGCACCCCATATTGACAGAAAAACACAAATTGGTGACATTTTTGCAGATTTATTAGAAAAGAAAAACTGAAATATCACATGGTCCTAAGTATTCAGGTCCTTTGCTGTGACACTCATATATTTAACTCAGGTGCTGTCCATTTCTTCTGATCATCCTTGAGATGGTTTTACTCCTTCATTTGAGTCCAGCTGTGTTTTGATTATACTGATTAGGAAAGCCACACACCTGTCTGTATAAGACCTTAAGCTCATAGTGCATGTCAGAGCAAATGAGAATCATGAGGTCAAAGGAACTGCCTGAAGAGCTCAGACAGAATTGTGGCAAAGCACAGATCTGGCCAAGGTTACAAAAAAAGATCCTGCTGCACTTAAGGTTCCTAATAGCACAGTGGCCTCCATAATCCTTAAATGGAAGATGTTTGGGACGACCAGAACCCTTCCTAGAGCTGGCCGTCTGGCCAAACTGCGCTATCGGGGGAGAAGAGCCTAGGCAGCTAACTAGCTACCCACCGAATGTTGGTGGAACTCCGCTTTAAAGTGGAACTTTAGTCAGAAAATGAAGTCCTGCTAGATCACTTCAGGCTGGCTCCTTTTGCAGGTATAGCTATGTAAAACAATAAAAATAAGTGCCCATACTGTTTAAAATCCAGTAATACACTGTCTCACCCTGCTCTGCACGTGCTCAGTTGCTCTCTGCCAAATTTTTAGAGGCTGATTTGCTGACAACCTAAAGATTTCCTGCTGTTCACAGGCTCTGGGTGTAAACAAAATGGCAGCCTCCAGCAAGAAGAAACAGGAGCAATACTGGAGGCAATTTACAGCACACACTAATTTTGATTGCATAATTATTAATGAGGAATGTACGTTTCTTGCTAAAGGACATATATTTTTATCAAGAATTTATGGGTAAAGTTCTGCTTTTAAGCTGAACTTCATGATAAAAAAATGTTTCCCTTGCAGTGGGTCTGTGCCAGAACTGCACAGGTTAACTTCTTGTTTTTTCTAGGGGAAAGGAGTTGTTGTAAAGGCAGAAGGTTTTTCATTTAATGCATTCTATTTGTAGAATTCGGTCCTCAACAAGCATGATGGAATATTTATAAAGGGAAAGGTACAATTAACCCCTCAAGGGGATTTAAGAGAAAAAGAGAGAGGGAATAGGAGAGAGAGGGGGTCTTCTTTTTTTTTTTTTTTTGTGGTATGGTAGGGTGAATGGGTTTGAAAGATAGTAGAAGTATGTGAGTGAGATTGTAGAATTCTTGAAGAAAGGATGGGAATAAGGATGTTAATGGATAACAATTAATCTTTTATAAATCAATAAAAAGAAATTGAAAACGAAGTGTGTGTGTGCGTGTGTGTGTGTGTGTATACAAGCATGCATACATACATACATACATACATACATACATACATACATTATGACAAAAACCGATTCAGCCCACACCATTAAGGTTTCCCTTTTTAATTCTATGGGTAGTATGCTTTTATCATGTTTACAAGTCAGCCTCACATTCTGCAGGAAAGCCAGTTCTCCACTGGAGTGATGGCTTCCTCATACAGAAGTCAGAACTGCTGCCGGTGAGGTATACTCACGTACAGTATGTGTGGTATGCATGCTCACTTCTGTTTACTTAGGTCAAAAATGTAAGCAGTGACTTCTAGAGCTTAAAGGACACATTCTCTGCTTTTACTGATCCCTATTATACTATATTTCTCACATTTACATGACAGAGACAGGATATGGGGCAGCCTACATCCACAGAAGATCTGTGGTTAGTTTTCCAAGATGTTTAGAACAACCCACCTGCAGAGTTCCTTCAAAAAACTGTGCAAGTGTACCTAGAAGAAATTAAGAATTTCAGAAAGAATTCTTAATTTACAGCATTTTTTTTCACAACTGCCTAAAACTTTTGTGTGTGTCATAAAAATATGAAACGTTCCACACTCCAACTTTATTAAGTCACCAGTAGAAACAACTTTAACCATTTTGGGTCCACACAGGGTCTCCATCAGGCAGACCGTGATACTATTAGATTGTAAGCTGCCACAAGCAGGGCCCTACTAACCCTGATATGGAATTGTATTGTCTCCCTTTTATTTTAAGAAACACTGTGCAAAACTGAAGATTAATACAAGCAGATATACATGAAGTCAGTCTGTAGAACATTTTGATGTGGTGTTATGTAGTCTGCTCTGAGTCATCCTTTTTTCAGCTTCAGCTTTTGTACTCTGCAAAGATCCTGAATGTTAGAAGTCTTTATCTGCATACTGAATAAAGGTATGGAAGCCCTAGCGTGAGCATGGCAGCCAGGGAGCTATAATTTGCAGAATAAGTGAGCAGAAGCTGCAACTGTTTGTGTTAGGAAAATATTCCTTTTTACATGGAAGTTTTTTTTTCCCCTCTGATTTCCTGTAGAGATATGCTGCACTTGCTATTGAAACACTTGTCCCAAGCACATCTAAAGTAGCAAAGCCCTAAATATAAGGTTCCATAGTCTATAACAACCAATCAGATTTCCTTTTGCGGAAGTCATATCACCACAGAAAAAAAAAAAACATTCTTGTGTCAGAGCTGATACAAAAAGGTTCATGTGTTCCTAGAACTGCGATGGAAGCTCCTGCTGCCCTCATGTCTGAGATAATATGTTGATATTGTGGCCTTCAAGAATCTAAATAGTTTAAATAGCTCTGGATATACATGTAGGTTATAGGTCTGGAATTTGTGTTAATATTTCATGCACAGTTTTGATTGCTATGGTTATGGGTACAATGTTTGTTCTTTACAGATTAATAGTGAAAGTTTAAAAATCTTCTTCTTTTTTTTTTTTTTTTTTTATATTTGATTTGTTATACACTTATTTGTATTTACAGGTGTAAAAATCATCTTTCGAGTTGCACTTATCCTTCTAAAGTATACACTTGGCTCCACTGAAAAGCTCAAATCGTGTCAGGGTCAGTATGAAACAATGGAGAAGTTAAGAGCAATTGATCCGAAATACATGCAGGAAAATTTTCTTATCGCAGAGGTGAGCAATTATATAAAGGAACAGTAAAGTAGGTCATGAAATTTCTTTCCGAATATTTTATTTAACTTTATTGGGATGACAAATAAATAAAAAGAGACAGGAGTTTACAGCCCCAGGTTACAGCAAATGTTCAGATAACAAAATAGAAGAAGATACAACAAAGACCCTGTAATGCCTCAGCACATATATCTATAGGCTAGTAGGCTACAAAAAACAGGCCTAGTTATAGCCTAAATTGAGGTGGTTAAAGGTGTGGTTTTTTTTTTTTTTATCCTTATTTTATATTCGAGTTCTTAGAATAAGTCCTTTTTTTCTGTTTGCCCCTTTAACCCCTTCCTGCCGACCGTACGCATATATGCAACTTCACAGAAGTGGGCTTTTATCTATGGGGCCGCATATCTGTGTACCTGTTTTTGTGCTGGGAGCGTGCGCTCAGCACAGAGACTGACCTCTCACTGAGAGCCCCAGGTCTCCTACTAAGGATTGGGACCCGGGACTTCTGGTTCTGGATCATCTGGTCGCTGTGATAGCCTCTGATTGGCCAGCACAGTGATCAGTCCCTGTACAGCCCTCCCATGTGTTTACTTCCTCTTCTGAATGAAGAGAAAGATGCATTGTTTCTTCTCCTTGCATGAGATGATGTAAACAAACAAAAATGTGTGACAAAAAAAATGGCTAGGTCAAGGTTTAATCTTGGTCAGTGTTGGGATCAAGCTAGTATATTTTTTTTGGGTGGGATTTAAAAAAAAATAAAACATTTTTTAATTGGTATCAGTTAGTGTCGGTGTATTTACTAATACTGAAGAGTGCAAAATCTTAATTGAACAAGCTGAAGTTAGACGCTCATTGGCTACCATGCACAGCTGCACCAGATTCTGCGTACACCAGCTTTAGTAAATCTCCCCCAGTGTTTTTTTAGGCAGGATTAAAAAAAAAGCAAAATGCGCACCATTGTTTCTGGGCCCTACTACGCGTACAAACAAAAGTAAACATACACATATGTGGTGTCTCTGTGATCACCAGGAGTAGGAACATGTATTTTGGGTTGTTTTAAATTATGGTAATAGCAATAAATATATACAGCTATATAAAAGTATGTGTGTATGTAATATATATATACACACATATATACACACATACATACACACACACACACACACACACACGTATAACTGTAAATTTGCTGTCCCAAATTAGCCATTTTTCCACCCGGTGTCATGTGACTCGTTAGTGTTACGAGGTCCCACGTGTGAATGGGGAGCAGGTATGTTAAATTTGGTGTTATCGCTCACTCTCTCATACTGGTCAAGAACTCTCTGAATTGTTGCTCTACACAAAGATGGCCTAGGCCAGTGATGGCGAACCTTGGCACCCCAGATGTTTTAGAACTACATTTCCCATGATGCTCATGCACTCTGCTGTGTAGTTTAGCATCATGGGAAATGTAGTTACAAAACATCTGGGGTGCCAAGGTTTGCTCACTCAGAAGAGGCCTCGCCATGGTCGACCAAAGAAGTTGAGTGCACGTGCTCAGTGTCATATCCAGAGGTTGTCTTTGGGAAATAGATGTATGAGTGCTGCCAGCCTTGCTGCAGAGGTTGAAGGGGTGGGGGGTCAGCCTGTCAGTGCTCAGACCATACGCCACACATTGCATCAAATTGGTCTGCATGGCTGTCAAAAGGAAGCCTCTTCTAAAGACTATGCACAAGAACGCCCACAAACAGTTTGCTGAAGACAAGCAGACTAAGGACATGGATTACTGGGATCATGTCCTGTGGTCTGATGAGACCAAGATGAACTTATTTGGTTCAGATGGTTTCAAGCGTGTGTGGTGGCAACCAGGTGAAAAGTACAAAGACAAGTGTGTGGCACACCAGATCACAGAGCTGGTGGATGTTGGAGACCTTGGGCTCCTCCACGTTCCATTTGACAAGTGTGTGTTTCGCTTACAGTCAAGCATGGTGGTGGCAGTGTCATGGTCTGGGGCTGCATGAGTGCTGCTGGCATTGGGGAGCTACAGTTCATTGAGGGAACCATGAATGCCAACATGTACTGTGACATACTGAAGCAGAACATGATCCCCCTCCCTTCAGTGACTGGGCCGCAGTGCAAGATTCCAACATATCGACCCCAAACACACCTCCAAGACCACTACTGCTTTGCTAAAGAAGCTGAGGGTAAAGGTGATGGACTGGCCAAGCATGTCTCCAGACCTAAACCCTATTGAGCATCTGTGGGGCATCCTCAAATGGAAGATGGAGGAGCCCAAGGTCTCCAACATCCACCAGCTCTGTGATGTTGTCATGGAGAAGTGTTGAACAGGACTCCAGTGGTAAACTGCGAAGCTCTGGTGGACTCCATGCCCAAGAGGGTTAAGGCAGTGCTGGAAAAAATGGTGGCCACACAAAATATTGATACTTTGGTCCCAATTTGGACATTGGGGTGTACTCTCTTTTGTTGCCAGCAGTTTAGACATTAATGGCTGTGTGTTGCGTTATTTTGAGGGGCCACAAATTTACACTGTTATACAAGCTGTAGACTCGCTACTTAACACTGAAGAAATTACACTTTGCTACAATGTAGTCACATGAAAAGATTTAATAAAATTTTTACAAAAATTCACTTTTGTGAGATACTTTGTATATATAATTTTTTATTTTTTTTACTATTTTGGCCCATTTTTTCTTTTGATAACAAAAAAATAAAAAATCGGGAGATATCCGTTACCATTTGCCAACTCAAAGCCCAATTTGTCCTGAAAAAAAAACGGGTATAATCCACCTGGATACAGAAAGTAGTTGCAATAATATGTACAATTTTACGAACACATGTCAGAGTTGCCAAACTGTGTGCAGGCATTAACATTTGTTTAACCCTCGCCAACCTTGGTAAGTCTATCTCCTGGAGGGTGGGGGTTGTATCGGTTAGGTCTGCTTAAGGAGGCAAAAAGGCTAAGTAGGAGTGCACCGAATGGAGATTTTTGTGCCGAAAACCAAAAGTGACAGTTTTTAAAAAATATTTATATTTTTATATATAATTGTATTATATTCGACTTTTTAATTAATATCATAAATTTAATATGAATTTATTGTTGCCCATTATTGGCACCTTTAGTGAAAGAAAAGCTCAATAAAAGTGCAGTCTGACCATCTCTTGTATCTTGTCCTCAGTATCTAACCATCTCTTGTATCATGTCTGCAGTCTCTTACTTAAACGCACTGCTAATAGTATTAGCAAAATTTCCAAAATTTCCTTTCGGTGCACCTCTAGCAGACATGATACAAGAGATCAATGCAGCCTCACCAGTGCCTGGATCAGAGTGGTGATCTCCCGCTGTGTCACGGAGCTTGATTTAAATTTGCCGGGCGGCAGCAGTAATAGTGTCCCGCCTCTTGTGATACGTCACACTGATTCGATGTACCAGCATTGGATCAGTGTGCCGTCTATCACAGGAGGATTGTTACCCGGACAATTCAGCTCCGTGACGCACAGAGATCGCCGCTCTGCTTGAAAAGGAGGAGGGAGGGGAGGATGGATGACACCTCCACAATGTGCGGCACCCGGGGCGCACCCGCCCCCTTTTCGGTGCCATTATTGCCACCTTTTCTTCTTTTGGCCGCAAGCTGAAAACAGGTTTCAGACGATATGTTTCAGCGGCCGAAATTCCTGTGCACCACTAATGGAGAGTGCACTTTATCTGATAGTAATGTGTAAGTGTAATATATTGCAGTTTGCCAGTCCTTAGCTGTGGCGGTGGATGCATCAGTTTTTTTTTTTTTTTTTTTCATTACCTGCTGATTCTGCCAATAACGCACATTCTGTATATGAGGACGACACTTACTGACTGTACTGTATCTTTGGAGGAACAGGGTTGTCATTTTTTAAGGCATGAAATATTTTGGGACCACATACCTCCTACTTTTGTTGTGGAGAAGTGTTATTGTGGACCTTCCAGAGAGCTGGGAACAGTGATAACTGATAACAATGCAGCACATTAAGTTATTGGCTCACTCATATTTCTGTCAGGAACAACAGATAATTTTGCACGTATTTAAACAGATATGACATGCTGTTTTTTTTGTTTTTTTTTTATCTGTGTCCCTATTGAGGAGAATCCCTTTCTCCGGAGAAATAAACAAAACAAAAAAACTTCAGTGTGCAGCTCCCGCCCACGCCCCCCCCCCCCCCCATACTCACCTGAGCCCGATCCACTCATGTGCATGTCAGCAGAAGCTCTCTTGCTCAGTCTCTTACTCTCACACATTGGCTTAGACACAGCGACTGGAGCCATTGACTCTGACAGCCAGTGAGGTGGGGGCAGGGCTGAGCCTTGGGCTTGCTATAGGGGCACTCGGCGGGAGGGGAGAGCCAGCAGGGGGGGATCCAAGAAGAGTAGGATCAGGGCTGCTCTGTGCAAAACCATTGCACAGAGCAGGCAAGTATGACATATTTATATAAAAAAAAAAAAAAAAAAAAAAAGGAACCTTTTACAAACACTTTAACTATTCTGCTTTATCATAACAAAACAACCACTGCCAGCTATGTCATATAGAGGTAACAAAAGCAGGTGAAAATTGCCTTGACTGGAGTTTTTATCTTTTCAGTGTATATTTGCAAAAGTTCAACATTTGTGAGGGTAACATGTTTTGTTTTCTTTTCTCATAAGATTTTGGAATTGCCCATCACAGAGCGAGATGTGGAACGTGAGCATCTGATCCAGCTAAAAAAATGGAAGGAAGAATTTGGTGAGCTGCAGTGCAAATCCCCTTCCCGTATGCACGGGGCCAAAGCGATCAGTGATGCTGACCATCTAGGTCATAAGCCTTTAATGCATTCCCCTTCCATCATCCTCCCATCCAATGTAGGCACTGGGAAGAGGGTCAAGGGGCAGAAGCAGGAAGAGAAGGAACAGGAAAAGCAGCGAAGTAAGGAGATGAAGGAGAGGGAGAAGATGGAAAAAGAGAAAAAGAAAGTTGAAAAGAAAAAGAGTAAAGGAAAAGCTGACCAGTCCAATGGGGCTGTGAAAGAGAAGAATGGAACGGAAAATGGAACCGAGGGGAACAGAGATCACCGGCAGGAACCGGTACAGCCTCTCATGGCCAAAGTAACCCAAAATGACTCTTTAAATGTGCATCAATCCAGCGAGAGCTTGTGCTCCAAAGAAAGTGAAGACACCTATTTATAATTTCCACAATTACACCACATGATCAAATGACAACACCGATCATAGCCATCAGTGTGCTTGTGGAGTCTTTCAATCTCTGTATTGGTCATTCTTCAACAACTAAGAGAAAGCAGACTTGAATATATAGTGAAAATACAGGAACTGGTCTTAGTTTAAGAAATTCAATTACAGGATTTGTCTTGGATTCATGAAATTATGTGTACTTTCACAAGTCATCTTGCTAAGAGATTACAAAACCTTGATTATGTATTGTAGCAAGGTTCTTCACTACTCTCCTGGTGTGAATATCAATAGAGATCTAACAGTTACTTCGATATACCATCCAGGCTGCAAGGATCCTTTCTGTATTGTGACTAATGTCAGTGTAATGGGTGCAGGCCATGCACCCTGTGCTCTGTTCCATTCCAGATGTTTTGCTGCTGAGAGCAGAATTTTCTACTATGCACAATGAGTTTATTGTTTCCTCTATACATGGGACCAAGCCGAGAAATAGAACAGACAATCTCTTCCTACATCCCACAGATACCCTTTGTACCAGTAAATGGATTAAAAGAGTCTGAATTGTGCTCCATATCTCAGCACAATGGACTGTCTGTTGAATTTCCTCATACGTTTATTAGATGCTTTACATGAAGAGGAAATCCAAATTTGTATGTTGGGTCTCTGTGGGAGACTCTGGGGATGAACTGTATGCTGTTACCTGACCAAACTACACTATTCCTCCCTCCTCCTGACACTGCAGGGAAGGGTTCGTATTCCACAGTGTGTTGTTATACAGTTACACTAAACACAGCCAAGCAGGAATATTTATTTATCTATGGTATTAGCTGTTGCAAAAAGAAAAAATAAAGACACTTGCCAATATTTAGATTACAATAAAATTACATGTGTCATTCCTTTCTCAATATCTATCGAGCTAATTCCAAGGTAAGTTATTTATATGTTGAACCTGTTTGTACACAGACCATCTCTAAATAGATGGCTTATTTCATCTGACATCATTATATAAGTATTTAAGCCATTGCCGTGTTTTTGCCCCAAAAACTTCTAAAATGTGTGTATTCATGAAGCACACCAACAAGATGACTTGTTTTTTTTACAAGGAATTGTATGGTACAAGTGTGTATGTGCAGGTAGTAAATCAGTCTTAAAGTAGAACACACACAGGTTAATTTACTAAAGTAATAACCGCTGTTCACCTAGCAAAGTGAATGTTCACTTTTTAAAGCAAGGGTTTAAAAAAAAAAGAGAAAGCCCCATGACATGTGAGGAAAATTTAGAAAACACACTTTCTTTGAATGTTTGGGTATTGAAAGCGAGTAAAGGTTCACCAATTTCACTTAAACACACTTTGCTAAGTGAACTGCTTCTGTTTCTTCAACAAATCAACACTACAGTTTCCTGTACCTCCCAGGGTCCCTTTTTAGTAAGACCTTTGTTCTGAAAGAAGGAAGAAAGGCTAAATCTACCTTTTTAAAACCTTGTTTCTCACTACTCTTACACAAGCTGCATACGATTGTTAAAGTGGAGTTCCACCCAAAAATGGAACTTCCGCTTGTCCTGTCCCGTCCCCCCACCCCTGCTGTCACATTTGGCACCTTTCAGGAGAGAGCAGATACCTGTCTAATACAGGTATTTGCTCCCACTTCCAGCGATAGTTTGCCACAGAATCTGCGGCAATCTATGCCACGTCCATCCCCCTCTTCCGTTCCGTCCACCCCAGCTGTCTTCTGGGAGATGCACAGGTCCCAGAAGACAGCAGAGACCAGTCGGGGCGCGACTTGTGCATGTGCAGTAAGGAACCAGGCCGCAAGGCTTCACTTCCTGATTCCCTTACTGAAGATCTTGCGCCTCCACCCGGTAGCCGAAGGATGGGTCTGCTTCGGGTGAGGACATCGCAGGTGCCCTGGACAGGTAAGTGTCCATATATTAAAAGTCAGCAGCTGCAGTATTTATTTTTTATTTTTCGGCCGAACTCCGCTTTATCTTAGTCGTACATCACAGGACACAGATTGGATATTCATAGACCCTGGGTTATATGCTGCTACCTTCAGCTGATTGGACACTGTCAAAGCTTTTGAACACATACCCTGGGTGCACCTCTAACCCTACCCTACCCCACTCTGTCAGAGAGGAATTTTTGTTAGTGCCCTTCGATGGTGGACCTCTTCTCCCTGATGGAGATTTTCTATGCTTATCCAGTTTCCTTGTTTTGGATTATTTGAGCAACGCTTTTATTTTAGATTCTTTGAAGAATTCTTCACCATCTTTTACTATAATAGAAGCAGTACATCCGGATCAGTATACCCTCAGTAATACTTTGGGGGGGGACTAGACTCCACACTGTGGAAACGACCTGTGATTTTATTTCAGACACTGGATCTTACTTAGGTGCTCACCTTGGTACTAGTGTAGTTGGCGAAAGGGTGCTTTAGACCAGTGTGTCTCGCCTTTTTTCTCTGTCAAGGTACCCTTTAAAATTCTGTACGATCTCAAGGTACCCCATTCTAAAATGCAAAACACTAAAGTAATAGTTTTACATAAGGCAGCAACATTCACACATGTAGGACACCCAATGTTAGCTGTGATTTATTCTTCCAAAGCAAATATACTTTTTACACACTGGCACTAACTAGTATTCCAATGTTTCTCTCCCTCACTCTGATAACATGGGCAAACAAGGATGCAGGTGCTCCCGACATCATCCTTTATTAACTGATGATGTCATTGGTTGTTAGGATGTCAGCTGCTAGAATTTTTTAATGGTGCACAATGAAACCCTGTGGCTTTGTGGCCCATGTTATAAACAATTTTTGGAAATTTATAGTGCCATTTGTACTACTGAAAAAGGATATGCAAAACACAACAGCAAAATGTAATAATGCTATAACAACTTCAATACCAGGCACTTTCATCCCTTCCTGCCCAAGCCTTCTTTCAGCGCTGTCGCTGTTTAAATGACAATTGCATAGTCATGCTACGCTGTACCCAAGCAACATTTTTTTATCATTTTGTTCCCACAAATAGAGATTTATTTTGGTGGTATTTGATCACCTCTGGGGTTTTTATTTTTTGCTAAACAAAAAAAAAAAGTTTTTCTTCGTTTTCTGTTATAACATTTTTGTAAATAAGCAAGTTTTTCTCCTTCACCGATGAGGCTGAACAAATGGGCACTGTAGGCACTCAAAGGCTGCACTGATGGGCATCACTGCTATGGAGGCACTGGCAGGCATTGCTGATGGGCACTGATTGGCATACCTGGGGGGGCCTGCATTGATGATCAATCAGTGCAGACCCGCCGATCGGCTCTCCTCTACTCGCGTCTGTCAGACGCGAGTGTGGAAAAGCCGATACACAGCCTTTTCTGTTTACGCCATGGTCAGCTCTGATTGGATACAGCTGATCACGTGGTAAAGAGCCTATGTCAGGGTTATTAATATTCCTGGCCATGCACTCTTTTGGAGAGACAGGGTAAAACAGAGGGCTGGTGGTGTCTGTCTCGATGTGAGAAGCGATCTCAAAGCGAGTGTGAAAGAGGACCTAGTTGATGAAGCCAAAGCATTATGGGTGGAACTGCATATAATATAGATGTGCGTAGTTCAAAGTTAATCATTGAAGCTTGTTATAGGCCACCCAGTGTTTAACATCCCTGGCGGTATGATTATTTCAGATTTTAGGTGCTGAAAGCGGTACAATTATTTTGCATGGAAATTTGGCGTTTTATATTGTAGGCCTGTAATTCTTAGGAATAACACACTTAAATTTGTCCAAACAAGAGTCTAGTAGACATCCCGGGTATGATAAAGTTTGAAACACAAAATCATAAATTATATATAATTATAACAAATTATATAATAATAATTATTCAATAATGTAATCAAATCAAAAACACTGAAATTTGCTCAGTTGCAAAATTGTCGCTGTCATTACTTTCAGTGTTTTGATGACAAATTTCCCCTCAAATCGCTATTGCTCAATTCTGCAAGTGATTTTAATTTATTATCTCTGTTTTCTAGCTGGTCTTAAAACACTTTGGTTGCTATGGACATTCTTAAGTTTCCAGGCAGAAAAAAAAAAAACAGTATTTATAATATACAACTGAATGCAGGGCACTGGACAAACCACTAGAGACAAAGGGGATGTGTAATTATTTTATACAGTACTGCAATCTGTAAGATTACAGTGTACTGTATGTATTGTGTGTTTTTCACTTTTTGAATTTGGCGCCGTGCTCCATTCCCGTGCGTCGCAACGCTCGCAGGGAATGGAGTTAGGCACTTGGCACTGTGAATCGAGCGAGATGACAGCTCGTAGACACAGCAGGGAGACATTTCAGGATCCAGGGGACAAGCTAAGTAACTTTTCCTGGATACTGCGATGCGATCCCGAGTCGGGCTCGGGGTTACCGGTTTTGGTAGTAAAAACTCACCCCGAGCCTGACTCGGGAATACCGCCAGGGAGGTTAATGAGGAGGTGGAGACTCGGCTCCTTGCACAGATGTAAAGGGCTGGGACAGTGATAATGATGGAGGATTTGAACTACCCTGATATTGACTGGACTAATGGCACTGTTGGAGCAGAAAAAGGGCAAACATTTATAAACCTATTACAAGACAATTTTATGGTGCAGTTCATAGAAGCCCTGACTAAGAATGATGCTCTGTTGGACCGGGTAATCTCAAACCATGCAGAACTCATTACTAATGTTCATATAAAAGCACATTTGTGTAGCAGTGACCATAACATGATTTCATTTTATATTAGCAGTTAGCAAAAAACACATGGGAAAGATAAAAACACTTAACTTTAAGAGCAAATTTTCCAAGGATGAGGGCTGCTCTCCAAGACTAAAGGCCCGTACGCACAGTACGAAAATCGTAAGTAAAAATTTGTCTGACGAACGATCTGCTGATTTTCGGATCGTTTAGTATGGTGCTTTCGACAGCCAATTCTGTTTTTTTGTCAGACAAAAGCGGGCTGTGCAGACTGACATTTTTGTCGTACGTGAACTCAACGTCAGATTTTCATTTAATTTGTGCGGTTTTCGTACGAAAAAAATCATTAGCGGAAGACTACGCATGCTCAGAAACGAAAGCATACATACAAAACTAGTCAACACATTACGGCACTTCTAAAGTTGTATTCTGTTATATGAGAATTTTAGTATAGTGAGAAACCTCTTCACTTTCAACGTGAGACTAGCATGCAACAAAAAACTGACGAACGGTCGTCCGAAAATCTTGTGTACGAGGCTTTAGAATGGGAGGGAATATTGGCATTGACTCAAATAGAGACTGTATGTGAACACACTGGAAAGTATATTCCCATGGGCAACAAGTTTGAAAGGCTAAAAGTAAATCCTATGTGGCACACATATAAAGTTAAAAAAAGCTATAAATTCTAAGAAAATAGCTTTTAAAAAAAATGAAACACTATCATCGTTTAGATGTTACAAAGAATATTACAGAATATGTAAAAAGGATATCAATGCCACCAAAATTCTAAATGAACGACAGATTGCAAAAGGGAGCAAGACAAACCCAAAGAAATTCTTCAAATATATTAGTAAAAAAAGTCAGGTCTGAACATGTAGGCCCTTTACAAAATAATTTAGAGTGGGTATTGGGGCCAATAAGAAGGCAAATGTATTAAATCTTTTTCAGCTTTGTGTATACCAAGGAACTCATGTCCATAATAGGGATGACGTTGGCACCGCCCCAAAAAAAACATGGCTCAAAATTGATATCTTCCGGAAATCTGTATACAGAATAAAGGTGAATAAAGTACCTGGACCAGATGGCATACACCCACGGATCTTAAAATAAATGTGCTTTGTCATTTCAAGGCCATTGTAAGGCTGGCCATACATTATATAATTTTCCTTTTAGATTTACCAAAACCATATAATATGAGGTCAAACCTAAAGATTTTCAATTTGTATGCAATCAGGCATGCCCTTGTTCTGCATAGTTGAGGGTAAAACTAAAATAAATTGAATAAGAAAATTGTATAATGTATGGTCAGCTTAACACTCATTACCTGCAGTACACTTGTTTAAATGTCCCCTGAATAGTATTCGCTTTGTGCAAAAACCGGGAATGTGTTTGAGTTTATTCCCTAACCGCCTGTTTAAACTTGGCGGTAAAAATTCCACCTTTCAGACCTTAGTCTTAGGTAGATGACTAGGTATTGCATCACACCACAGGTCCCACTTTTACCACCTCTTCCACCTAGAGCCCTTAAAAAAAAATACTCAGGCACTTCCTCATATCGTTTGGCTACAAGAGAGTCGCTGTATTCTAACCTGGACATGCTTACCCATTTCCACACTCTACTCCATGAGTACCCCATAGGGGTATACCATAACTGAAAGCAGACGGAAACCACAGCAAAAGCTCAGGGAAACACTTGATTTGCCAAACCTTTACAACAAACTCAAAGGGCTCAGAGTGACGATGTTTCCCCTGCATCGGAGCAAGACCCTCTTTTAACTCTGGTCTCTGTACCCGATTGTAGTTCTACCTCCGGTGGATCATTGGTGTGTACTTGAAAACATTTTTACTTCTGTGAGAATCATTGCCAAGCTATATCCAGTGAAAAAGAATTCACTAGGGGCGTGGCTTGCGGCGCATGGAGTAAGACGTTCTGACCACTCTCTCCGCCGAATCTCCTGCATATTATCCTGCCTGCCTTCAGTTACCACACCGCATCTGCGATATAATTACCTCCTGGTATACAGCGCACATCCAGCTATCCTCCGGTGCCAGTCCTGCCTGCCGCTGACATGTCTAGAAGGGGAAAAGACCTCTTATTTGCGCCGGACCATGCTGGCCAAGATGGCGGCCGTCTACCACGCTCAGCCAAGGAGGCAGCACAGAAGCTGTTTGCTAAGGCAAACTACAAGGACCCTCCAACCACACCGACCCCCTTGATACCAGGAACGGATACTTCTGCTGTGGAGGAGGTGGATCCTAACTGGGTTGAAGAGTCTACCATGTGGGACACAGTGAGTACCCTGCCCTCCTAGTCTCTCACCCTGAAGCCAATACAACAGGAGTGGAGGACCCTGAACCCACACTCAGGGAAATCCTGGCTGCGGTCACCTCCTGCAACCTTACCTTGCATACACTAACCTCTGAAGTTAAGGGTGTGAAAATGGAAATCGCCCTAGTCAGACAGGACATGCAAAAGCTGAGGCTGCACTGGAGGGCCACATGAGCACTGTGGAGGATGATATGGCACCATTGCAGCATGATGTGAACCATGTGCAATCACTAACTACAGCCCACGCAGCCAAATTAGAAGACATGGAGAATAGACTAAGAAGAAACAATGTCAGAGCTGTGGGAATACCGGAAAGGGCTGAGGGGAAAAACCCTATTGTCTTCATTGAGATCTTGCTTACGGAAAAGTTTGGCCCGGAATCATTTTCCTGAATGTTCACAGTGGAACGGGCCCACACGGTGCCTACAAGGCCTCCACGCCCTGGTGTACCACCCAGACCGTTCCTGTTCAAACTATTGAACTTTAAAGATAGAGATGCTATCCTACACATGGCTTGAACCAGAGGAAAGACGATGAAAATTGATAATGTCCGGGTATCGTTTTATCCTGACTTTTTGGCTGAACTACAGTGGCGGAGGGTGAAATTCACAGAAGTTAAAAAGCGTTTACACCACTTTGATGTCACCTACGCCATGTTATACCCGACTCGACTGCGCGTGGCTGCAAACAACGAAACGCACTTCTTTGATTACCCGAATGCTGCTTCTGAATGGCTGGATCGCAAAGAGCATACCTTACGCAGACAGGCAGCGACCTGAATATCATCTTATTCCTGCCCAGTTGGGCTGTATTGCTAATCTGAATACTCTTTCCTGCATTTGTGGCTTTTCCTACTGCAAGGGGGTAAAGAACTTCTGTTTTCCTGTTTAAGTTACAGCCACTATTGATAGTGGAACTGCAAGCTCCTTCGGAACACTGGATTACCCAGAGACGTTGGGGGGGGGGGCCCATTTGTACCTGTCCCGCGAGGACTCTTAAAGTTAATGTTTTTTTCTCCCAAGTTTTGTGGGAAATGTGGCTCCAAGTTCAGGTTTGTTTGAGCTACTTATCCTCACGGATGAGCCACCTATCCTCACGGATGAGCCATAGTCGGCTATGCAGGGCCTCTCAATTGTCGATTGCAGTGTATGTTCCCCAGATTTATATTGTGACTACCTATATATGTGACATTTTATTCTGTTCTATGATGTCCCTAGGGGTACACCCCTGCTCTACTCTGTTTGGGCCTGTGGAAGGCCCTGGACCTCAGACCTTCATTATTGGTACAAATACTTATGCCACGGTGTTACCTTGTCCTAGATGACCCAGGCGGGGGATGTACTCCTCCACCATCTGGGCAAATGACCAATGTCAGTTTTTATGGCGGTTAAATGTGACTTGCTGTCCTGGAATGTGCGGGGGTTGAATGAT